>JAOEHY010024147.1:0-13637 GCA_025447955.1 Psilopsiagon aurifrons
GAGGGAGGGATGGAGGGAGGAGGGAAAGAACTAAAGCATTCCTGAAAATCAAGTATAGTCTGAAATAAAAAAGACTGGTTCAACTGCTGTGAATTTAATGTTTGGGGTTTTTTTTTTCAGATTTCCCAGTATTTGGGGTTAAGCTATTATTAGTGTAACTGGGAAATCCCTTTGCCCTAGCAGTGTAAAATGCTGGGGCAGAAATCCTGCTTCCTTCTTTCTCCTCAACATCTCCGTAGTTAGATACTTTACATGTTGCTAACACTTTGCTTTTCCTCAGTACAGCAAGTGCTGAAGTATTTCCACAGTGACACAATGGGTTGCTTTCCAGATATGAGGATTCTTTTGGACATTCTAGCTGTATTCCTGACTGTTGCTTTCTACTGACTTTCCATGGTGCAGCACTTTTTTTGCCACTCATTGGGTGAGAAGCTAAAGAATGAACTGCGTGTGCACTGCAGGAGAAAAGCTCATAATGTGCTTTTATGTCTTAAGAATTTTCCCAGTAGGAGATAACAAAGTATGATTGTCCCTTTCCTAAAATAGATATTAACTAATTCATTGCATAGGAGGAAGAGCTGGCAATTACCTGACAGTGACTCTTTTCCACTTTCCAATGCAACGCTTCCCATTTTGCTCTCAAAGGCCAGTGTAATACAATGCAGCTCTAAAGCTGTCCTCTAAAGAAATTAACGTGCATTTCCTGCTTCGAAGTAAATGTTTAAAGTGGTTTTTGAGTTGTCATATGCCTGTCAGATTATTTCTCTTGTAAAGGCTCTTTGCTACAGGGAGAATGACTTGCTGGGGATTATACAGTGCCACTTCCTTGCATAGATAGGCATGAGGAATTAATTACAGTCTTAATGCTCAGGGTAAGTGACAGATTATGACCAGTGGAGATTTGTGCTGGAGCAGCTCATCTGAAAGAAAGGCAGGAAAGGCTGGCTTCTTTGATTCCCTTTGCACTCTCAGGAAGTACAAGTATATGCTTTTTAAATGGAAGCTGAGGTAGGAATCTCGTCATATCAGCCCTACCCTCCAGCAACATATGCAGACCCTCAACTGGTCCTCTGGTGTATGCCAGTACTCTGTCCTGCACACAGATACCTTCTGATTCTGTCTGGTCAATGAAGAGGAAAGCAAGAGCCAACATCCAAGCTAAAAGCTCTTGCTGATGGTACTTGTGGCTGGCTTAGCATGTGTGGCAGCAAGCCCACATACCTTCTGTCTGTTGTGATGTACCTTTATTCCTGTGGGAGAAAGCCCTGCAAATCCAACTCATCTGTGGCCTTGAAGAAAGTAGCCTGTGGAAATACGTTTATATTAGTGTTTCTGTTTTGCTCTTCATGGTCCATGGCCCCTGGTTCTGACAAAACTGATTTTTTTCCAGTGTTGAAGAACAAATGTGAACAGATGGATTTGGCTATTGTACAGCTTAGTTCTTAGAACAGTGTATACAAATTATTTTCTTTTAATGTATTACAGTGACAGTTACTGATGGAAAGCTCAAGAGAAAAAAAAAACAGTTAAAAACTAACTTTATAAATCAAGGCATGGGAGTGTTCAAATAAGGAAGACGTGGTCTTATCTGGCGTTTAGGAAATCTGAGTTTTGTTGAACAGCCTTGCACAAAACAGTCTTCATTTCAGATCAGTCTGTTAAATGTGGATAATAGTGCTCGTTATTCCCTAGCCTTTACCAGTTTGTCTATAGGAATAACCTTCCCCACAGAAGTTGTACTAGAGTTAATTCTATTGTTTCCAGAACAAAATTGCAAGCATATGAGGACACTCATTATGGTTAGGATCTCTTTACTTTGTAAAGTGGACAGGTGTTATCATTCTTGCTTTATGCAGAACAAAATGAATGAGTACCCTTTTCACATCAAGGCCCTTTCAAATGCTTTCAAAGAAAAGTGCCAGGGGAAACACAGACCATAGTATAATAGGCAGCTGTAACTTACTGAACTTGCTGATTTAACAGTACTAGTTTTAGCCATTTCCCTTTACAGCAAATATGTTTATTCTTGCCTATCATCTTTACGTGGTAGGTATTTCTGGCTGATGGACATTTTCTGTGAATGCAAGAACTGGATCAGGTCATCTGAGTCCTTTCTGAATTGTCATTTTTTTTATTACTTGATTCTGTGTGACTGGCATACTGCTAGCCCAAAATAAGGGATTCAGAAGTCTCTCTCTGAATGATCCTAGAAACCTGTAAGGGGCCAAGATTTTTTATTGCCCCAGACAATTCTTTTTTATTCAAGAAAAGGTCCCTTTGAAGTGCAGACTATTTATACTGAATGGGTCTCCATTATTTTCCATGTGAAATCACTGGGATACTCAAGCTATTTTGGGTTTGTTTTTTTTTGTTTTTTAGTCAGCAAATGCAGAGTTTATTCATGATTTCCTATTTGAAAATATATTGCGTTTGGTGAAATTTTGATTATGGGTGTTATTCCTGGCCAACTTTTTCTCTGTGTGGTAAAATCTATTTCATCCTTACGCAGAGGGAAGGAAATTGAACTAGTAGACTTTCTGTGTGGACATGAAAAGCATTAAAACATTTTCTAGTGAGTTGAATTACCAACCAATGGAATCTGATGTTACTAGTCTAAAATTTAAATATAGAAATTTAAAACAGATTAATTCTACAAGTTATTAGGCTGGAAGTCTCATTCGTGATCCTTTTGCTTTTCATTATGCCTATAAAATTTCAATTTTAAAATGTAGATTGACAAAAAGTAATTTCAATGTTCAAAGTAATATTCAAGCACTTATACATTCCGTGTTGATCCTTTTTTCTTCTTTAATCTTCTTTAGATTCAGCTTTTGGTGATGACTGACTGTTTACACTTCGCTAAAGCAGGCAGAGCCTTATATCATAAGTAGGAACAGTTTTGCTTTGGACTACTCCTTGATGTTTTTCCTTCTTTTCTGTGGTTTGTAAATAAGAATTTGGAGTTTTGTGTCTGTCTCAGGCTATTATGATTAGAAGTCTTTTCTGTGGCTTTCTGTCACTGTATTCTCACTTCTTTAGAAACATCTGACAGTGCTGATAGCACTTTTCTTACCAGAAATACCAGTATTCTGGGTTTCTCTGTTGTTACACAAAAATACGTCTGTTTTTTCCCTACTCTCATGTTGCAAGACTATGTAAAGCAAAATCAGAAATAGCACTTTGTGACTCAAGAAAGAAATACAAAAACTGCCCCTACTTGCTAAATATTTCTCAGCAATACAAGACTCAGTAAAGTGTTCCTCTACTTGCATTCATACTATCATAGAGTGGACAAACAAGGAAGTTACTGCTGTGATCAGACACAAGATTAGTTTCTTTGTTGGTATTTAAAATGGTCAGGGAATAATTCTGAAAGATTTTTAAATTTTAAATTAATATTTAAATTAAATTAATATTTTCTTGACTTCGTACCTTTAAATGGGATAACGTATTTGGGGAGAATGAGAATGGGATAAATACACCAGTTGAGTGAGACACCAGTTGACTCAATGTGGTTAGGTTACCAAGAGCTGTGGAAGTATTAGTGAGGACAATACCCTCTTCTTTTGTATGTGATTTAGATTATTTCTTTAAGGATCTTTGGTTTGATATTTTTACTGTTTTGCAGGGTTTTCCCGGTAACAAAGCAATATGAAATTACAGTGTAAAGCAGCTATTATTAACATCTACTTGTAAGAGCAAATATCAGCTTTTTAAATGTTTTTAGGCTCCATGAAGCACTTCTTTACTGTGCTCCAATACCGGGCTGTGTGTAATTGAGTTCTTCAGTAAAACGTTTAAAGATGGGTGCATGTGGCAAATAGTAGGCTGCTTTGAAAAGTATTAGACTCTTCCTAATGTAGGCTTTTTTGTCTTTTAGGCTTGCACTGTTGCTCTAAATTGTAATATCAAAGCTGAAAAACTATCAAAATATTCAACAAATGTAGGTGTGCCTTAACAGGCTAGGAATATAAACCCCCTAAAGGATACTGTCAATTATTTCTTCTTGAGACATGACTTTAAATTCAGACATAGAGAGAGGTTAAAGACAAAAACAACAAAAACAGTGTTGATGGAGCAGTTGCCTGACATTGGCAACTGAAAACAAGAAATCTTCAATTAGTAGGGGTTGAGAGGAGAAATACCTAAAGCTTACAAAATTGTAAAAGCAGTGCATGGGCTGAATTGTTCACTAAATCTCACAGTACAGAAGCTCAGGCACTTGATGAGACTGGTGGAAGATTGAGCTATAATAGACAAAAGAAAGTACTTCTTTACACAGCAAGCAGATAGTGAACTTCTGGAATTTGTTACCCCAGGAGACCTTGGAGACAGACAGTATTAGCAGGCTTAAAAATGGGTTAGACAAATTCATGGGTTACAGATCAATAAATGGATACTAAAAGAAGTAGACAATGATGTACGATCAAACAACTCTGATAGAGTAAATCTTGATACTTATGGAGAGTAGCCAGGCTTTCCTGGGCACTGTCTGCTTTTGCAGTTGTGGAGAGACAGACTGTAGGGCTACATGGACTGCTGCTCAGACACAGAAATAAAGCATTTCTTATAATCTTCATAAAAGTTTAATCATGAGTATGGTTTTTTGGATATAATGTAATGTTACCTTAAACACCAAGAAATATTACTATCTAGAATTAGATATGTCTCTATCATCAATAAGAGTTTGTGTGATGCTTACTTCAAATTGTATTCAATTCAAATTTCAGTAAGAAGATTTCTTTGTGGAAATCTAGAAAATGTCTCCTTTTTAGGATAAAAATACTTGAATATTCCTTTTAATTTTTTCCCTTAAAGTAATCATACAGTTGCAGTAAGCGACAGAAATCACCAGCCACTCTGGCTGATTGCTCACTTGCTGAGTGCTTTACAGAATTGTAGTGCAAGACAAAAATTTTCTTCAGTGGAAGGAAAAAACTTGAAAAATTATCCAACACATGGATGACTCAAGGTGGCTATGCTGACCCTCTGAATAAACATGTATATTTTCAGATGTTCATGCACACACATTTATTTAACTTGTCTTGAAGTAAGAAAAAGAGAGGCTTTTTCTGATTTGTCTGTTTCAGATAAGATTAAAAATAGGAAAAAGAGCCTATATCTTGCATAAATATTTAGACAGTTGGCTAGAAATTAAAACCAGCTGTTGTGTGCTATGATCTCTACATTATTTGCTTGTACTAACTGTCAGGCATGAAGGCACCAACATAATTTATTTAATGAGTTTAATTAGAATAGTGAAGAAATCATGGAATTAGGCACCTGTGACTTCAGTGATAAAAAAGTGCTTACAGATACCTCTTTTTAAAATTTGAAAATTAAAGTTACTGGTATTATCCAGTTTTTTATTCAGTGATTTATAACAACTAGAGATTATTCCTATGGTCTTTTTGGAGCAGTGTGTATCAGACAGAAATAAATTGACAGACTTTCATTTCAGGCAAAAATTCCATCCACCTTGCCTTGCTTGAACTTTTTAACAAAATGTCCTGAATAGACGCACTTTGAATTCAACTTGGATAATTCCTGAATATCTGAGTCCTTCAGTGTTTCAGTTTGTGGAAATAAAAGCATAGGTTTTTATTCTAAACCAAAATTACCTGTGGTGTGACATTGTAGTCAGGTTTGGAGAAAATAGGGAAAGAAAATCTAATGCCTCACTATTCCACAGGTGGACCTTGTATCTATACAAGGGGTGAGAAACCTCAGTGGAAGAAGAGTCTTGTAGAACTTTAATTTGAAAGAGTATCACCAGTTCAAAAGTAGATGTCCTCTGCAGTCTGATCTACATGTGTATGCTCTTATCTTCTAACAGAAGCCATATGACACTTGTTTTCTACGCATTTGAGAGAAAAAAAATAAATATTTGCATTTTAAAACTCTGAAGCATAACTTATATCATAAAAATGCACACTTCTTTAAAAATAAAGAGTTAATAATTTTATGGCTTACTTGTAAGCTTCTCAATTATCTTTTTGATAATAGTATCCTCTAAAAAAGAAAATGCACTTTTAACGGAAAAGCAGTAGAAGGCATTTTTTCCCATTTTTGCCTAATGAACATTAGCAGAAGGAAACATGTAAAGTTTCAGGCTTACATTGTACAGGGAATAACAACTCTCCCCTTTCTATAAATAAATCTTGAAAGCGTTTATGAAGTTAAGGTTGCACATTTCGTATATGCTGCCTTCAGCAGATTAGGAAATTTTAATACTTTTAGTTAATGCTGAGCAATGAGGAAGATGCAAACATTAGGTCGTGTGTGAGAGGTGTGTGGTTGGGAAGTTATTTTTTGCAGTTGGAGCTAGGCAGAGATATTGACAGACTCTTTTAGCAGTCACAGGTCTACAAGAATCTGATTTTGACTGCGACAGTTATTCACAATGCTGATCTTCTTACAAGGTTCCAAGAAAACAGATGGGGTATTGTTCTTTGTGATGTGTTAAAACTTCTCTTAGCAGTTTCACATGCCATTCTGACATGAGAAACTGCAGAATTTCTTTTCACTGTTTATTAAAGAAGCTCTACAATGTCATTGATCTTACTTTTTTTCAGTGCAGTGTAAGTTATTCTAGAGTTTTTGCAGAGTAGGTAACTTAAAAAAATATTTTAAAAGGCGCTTTTACATCAACGAACATGTAAGTTGCTTGAAGCCTGGTGCTTCAATAATACTTTCATTTTTATAGCACAATGCCCTGTTTCGGGCTTTGTGGACTCAGTAAAATCAAGAGCATCTGAATCTCAGCTAAATGCAGACTTGTTGCCTTCTGTCCTACTTCTGTCTCAGACAGAGGTCTGGTACTCCAACATTTTTCCATTGTACTTTCCTTCTTGGTGACAAGAACTGCTAAGTGGGAGGAGTTGGGTGACACGAAAAATTGAGTTCAGTCAGGAGAGCTTTATGGAGAGCTTTATTTAATAGTTGCAGATTCTGCACCTGGAGATTAACTGCTGAGTTACCTTTTAAGTTCCACAATTTTTAATCCAGAAAAAAGTGTGTCCATTGTAGTCTGTCATAGGCATTACTGAGAGGACAATTTCTGTATCTGTATCTGAAAGAGGGAAAAAGGAAGGTATTGCTGTAGTGTGTCATTCAGCCCAAACCATTAAGTATGTATCATGCTAAATCTTGATCTTGTTTATAGTACTGTAAAAACAATCGTGTTCTATTCTTTCAACCTAAAAGCTAAAATTTTTCGAGTGATTTCCCAGTTTATTTCATATTAGTAATAAAAAGATGTGGGTGCAAGAATTAATCTTTTTTGATAGCAGTACCTTTTTGGTCTCTATTTATCCTCCTATTCATAAATGTATACAATTTCCAATTTGACAATGATGTTAGGGTTTGGTAATTTTACATAGATGACCTAGAGCAAGTGGCAAGTTTTACCTTGGTAAAATTACAAAGCCAATGATAATGAATCTAACAAATTATTCCCATCCAATATACGATATGATATCGATAATAGCTGTTAATGGTATTAGCAAAACCCTGTCATGTTAATTATAACATATAATTTAGTACAAAAATGTGAGAATGTAATGAAATGGTGCACTCATTTGGTTAATGGAACTTTTATCAAAAGAAGCAAACTGAAAAATTTTCATAATTTTAAATTGAAAGGGCACAGTGTTGGCAGTTAGACAGATTCACAAGCAAAAGACTGTAAAAGAGAAAAATGAGATACTGTGTTTTCATTTTGCTGAATCAGTACTCTGGTTAGCCATTTAAATGCGAATACAACAGAAGAAGAAATATTGCTCTTTTTTTTTTTTCAAGAAAAAAATTAGTGATTTGTTTTTGGTTTAATTTATCCTGAAAATAATTATGGTTCTTCTGATAAAGAGAATGTGCTGAGCAAAAGAAAGAGGTTGCTTTGTATCTCAAATGGGAGTGACAGATTTGTGTAAAAGTGTGTAGGAATATTTATATTCACATGCATATAGTATATGCAGTTATCTGTAGATAGTATCCAAGGTAGAACAAATTGCAAAACACATATAGATATAAAATATAGAATTTTCTAATACTAATTTTAAATAATAATAGTCTTAATACATTTAGATGCAGTAATTCAAGTTGTTGTATGGACATTGAAAGGAGTATGTTCCTTGACAAAGTATTTCACAGTATCATATCAATCAGTATTTTAAACCATCTGAGAAAAAAAAAGGAAAAAGATCAGTTTCTGAGTTTGTGTGATTTCCAGCACAGATTAGCAGAAATCATCCTTAGTTTCATTAAAATTCACGAAAATTATGTTTTCCTGAAATGATTGAGGAGAGCTGCCATGTTAAGGATCATAACATGAGAATGCATTGTTAGAACAAGTGCAACACACACAGGGAAAAGAAAGTGGCACGTGTTATGAAGGGAGTAAGTGTAGAAGACCCAAGAACAAAACCACTCACAAATGTTACAAGAATAAGGGATTAAGTAATCTGTTGGAGGGAAGTTACTGTTAGTTGATAGTCCTTAGCAGCGGGAGCAAAATGAGTTCTGCTCTGCAGGAACAAGCAATATTAAATGCTTTAGGTGACTACATGCCTCCTAACTATATAAGCAAAACTCTCAGGAACAGAGAGAAATTCCTGTGCTAAGTGTTATATGCATGGTGATATGCAGTGGTCTTTTACACAGTTTCTGAAGTAATGTAGGATGGGTTGGAAAATACTAATGAAACACCATATAAGGCTGGAAATGGGAACCATAAAAAGTGAGTGCAAATTAATATGAAGAAATTTTACCCAAGGAGAAATTGTTTCCTTGAAATCCAGATCTCCTGGCACTGCTGGTTGATACTGCTGCTACAGCTCTACTCTTCACAAGACCTAGAAAATAACTTCTGGCAGCTGTGACTTTTTAAATTTAGCTTACAGAATACTTTTCAGCACCTGTTTAATGAACCTGTATGATACAGATATATACATATTGGTAGAAGTATCAAAAGAGGCATACCTTAGACCCTAGATACACTGCATATCTTTAAAGCATGGAGTAGAATATGTAAGAAAAATAAAATGCAATCTAGAAATGTTAGCAACTCATATAGTTATCATAAGCAATTAAATAAAACTATAGTTTTGGAAAAAAAAAAACTAAAGAATGACAGAACTCATGAAAAACTTCTCCTGGAAGAGATATGTGAAGGAGACCAGTGAAGATCAGTGATGAGTAGCTGATCCTCTATCAGCTGACTTCTCCAGTGTGAGTCCTTCCCACAGGCTGCAGTTCTTCATGAACTGCTCCAGGGTCCCTTCCATGGGTGCAGCCCTTCAAGGACAGACTGCTCCAGTGTGGGTCCCCCATGGGGTCTCCAGTCCTGCAGCAAACATGCTCCAGCGCAGGCTGCTCTTTCTACTGGGCCACAGCTACTGCCTGGAGCCTGCTCCATGCGGGCTTCCCAGGGTCACAGCCTCCTTTGGGCATCCCCCTCCTCCAGCGTGAGGTCCTCCATGGGCTGCAGGGCCACAGCTTTCTCACCATGGGCTGCACCGCAGGTTGCATGGGAGTCTGCTCCAGTGCATAGAGCATCTCCTGCCCTTCTTTGGCGCCAACCTAGGTGTCTGCAGGGCTGGTTCTGTCACAGATTCTTGCTCCTCTCTTGGGCTGCAGTTGCTCATGTGCAGTAACTTTTTTGCCTTAGCCAGCAGTGGGTCCATCTTGGAGCTGGCTGCACTGCCTGTTGGATGCAGGGGAAGCTTCCAGCAGCTTCTTGCCTGCAGATCCCCTGCTACCAAAACCTTGTTATTCAAGGTTTTCTGAAAACATGATTTTTAAACCCAATATACATGTACAACAACATATGTTGTTTGAAAAAAGTTGCCCTAAAGTGTGATAGAGACTACCTGTTTTAGAAAAGAGTTTGTATTTGTTTTTGTTTGCCATGAAAACAGAAGACATTTTTTACAGTGTCTGCTCCCTGATGACATGTCTGTTCCCTGATGACACCCAAAAGTATTCAGATTGCTGAGACCTTCTGATTTCTCAAGGTTAAATCAAACTGAAGTCAATCATTCTTCATCCAAGTTAACTGAGCCAACTTACTTGCTTGGCACTGGTACTACATCCTAAAAAAGCAGGTTTTTCTTGCTTTTGGGCAGGCGGTTGGAGTACCATATAGAGTTCATTTTTGACTGTCAGGATTGAAATTATTTCTCAGCCAGGTAAAATATACGTACATCTGTTAGCAATTAAATTGTGGAGAATAAAAACCTTTGCAAAGGTTCAAAATGTATATCAGATATAAGAAAAATATCAGAATTTCAGACCAATTTCTCTTAAAATTATGAAAAAGATGAATGTAATTCCATTACCTTATATGAATGGAATTACATGAAGGTAATTCCATTACATTCTGATCAAGACAATTAATGCAACTCTTGTAGACTCTGTTCTTAAGCTAGTGAGAGTTTAACTGCAGTCTGAGGCAATGACGGCATAGATGAATATTGCAAACATGTCACAGACAGGTAAAAACTGAATTTTTTTTGCACTTACCAATGTGTATTTTAACAGATGCTTGAATATTGTCTATCAAAACTTGTGTATTTTAATTCCTTTGCCTGTGCTACTCCTAAAATGTACCTTTAAAACGGGAAGGATCAGAGGTGTTAAACAGTCATTATTTTTCTTTGCTTCAGAGTAAATAGGTTTCAGAAAGTGAAAGACTACACTTTATTAGTAGAAGCTTTCTGAAATTTAAAAGATTGTTCTGTAATTATAACTCATGCTAATGAACTAGATATGAAATTAACAAATACTAACTTAATTATTACATACACTAATTGTTCTCCTAAGAATTTAGACATCTTCCAAATTAAATTTAAAATGTCATGTCTGAGAGCCATCAGAGGTCAAGATTATAAGCAGAATCAGAGAAATGAGTCTAAGAGTACTCAACTAAGAAAGAAAATTAGGTTTTTACATTACTTTCAAAATATACAGTACATACTGTAACAAAGGCCCCTCTCATGAGTTGATGTAAAATTCCTGATGAGCTAATTGTGCTTTTGCTTGATATTTGGCTTGAGGATTTTATGTTTTCCTGTTGTCATTATTGAAGAGTGCTAGAAGCATTCCAAAGTAATTCTTCACTTCATATTGTATTAATTTTTCATGGAAATATTGACCATTATATTTATAACTCTTATTTATTAACATGGACCTAAATCCAAAAACTGTGTGACAGTTGCCTGCTGGGCTACTCTTAAGAAATAAGGTTTATTAAACACTTCACTTTCTTCTCAGAAATTATGTTATACAATTTGTGTTAGTAATTTGGCTTGGTAGGATTGCACAGAAAGATGGGTAATAGTTTTCTTGCAGGATAAAAGCTAAAATGGTTAGCTAGCGAAATGAGTGAATTATAGTTTATACATTTAGAGGACAAGCCACATTGCCAATGTAGCACACACACATGGTCTCCTCCTTGCGATTTAGGTCAGAGATTAAAGTGTTTAATTTCTGCAAGTTCCATGTGAGAGAAGGGCAGTTTTACTAACTGGCTAATTTTGATTATGGAACAATTTGTGCTCTTTTCATAGGAGCAGAAATGACAAGTTTTGGTTTTGTGTTTTCAACAAAAGTCAACAGTCCTAACAACAGCAGTTAATAATCTACTGTCATGAACCAAATATGGCTTTCTGAAGGCTGCAGCCTGTTTTGGTGGGTTTTGGTTAATTTATTTTGTTGTTTTTTTTTCTTTTTTCATAAATGGTTTATTAATCCATTGTGGAGTAATTCAGCAATGAAATTATACTGAAAATCAAAACCAATATTAAGTTTTGGATGATCCAATTTCCTGTGGCTTGAGCTTATTGGCACAGTTTTTTACTAATGCATGCAGGGAAAACTTCAAGTAAAACCTTGGTTTTAAATTTCACCTGCATTCCACAAGATAGTTTTTGCAGGAGGATTGTTAAAGTGGATGCTAAGTCCCTAGATAACTGCTGTGTGGAAATACCACACTACTATTTTGAAATAATTTTTTAGGAGTATAGATTTTCTTTCGTCTCTTATTCACAGTTGTGCAGCTCCTTACGGTTTATGATATATTTTGAATTTTTTTCTATATGACCTACATATGGGAAAAAATCTGATGATTTATATATCCCATATGTGAGTTGGCAGTAAGTTTTACATTTATCTGCTGAGCTTACAGAGGTTTTTGTCCATGCAGTATCAGCCCTATCCACCAAAATAGATAATTACAATTACTGCTTCTGGTTTGGTTTGGGTTGGGTTGGGGTTTTTTTTCTCTGCCTATTACCTTAATACATTTACTAGTAGCTTCAATTCTAATTCTCCTTCCTGTCAGTCAAAACTTCTTGTGTACAATCATTTGCTTTTTTCAATATAAGAATTTGTACATAATTCTTTAATCCTGGTAAGAGACTTTATTTATGCATAATTGTAGCAGTTTTTTTTTCTGTTTTATGTTGATTATTTCAAGAGAAGAAAATAAATATGTGTTTTCCTATGTTGTAGAGATAATAAAAAGAACCAATGACAATTATTGCACTTTGTAATTTTTTTTCTGTTTGCCTTAGGCCTTAAAGAACACAGCACACACCTCTCTACTTTCACAGGGTTTCTGCAAACCTCTGCAAGACCTAATGATGCAGACCAAATTATTTCCATTTTTGTTTCTAAGTACTTATTGCAAAAGCTTATTTTCCTTCCCTGTTAGTGATTTTGTAATCATAATAAAGGAGGAAATTACTTGGGAGTAGGAGAATGTGTCTGGTTCTGATGTGGAATCACTGGCTGGCATTTGCCATATTATTTTCCTGATATTTATGTTGTAAACATGTCAGCAAAATTAATTTTCAAATCCTTTCACCTTTCTAGGTGAAATTCAGTCTTGTGCATGAAGTCCGTAAAGGTACAAGACTTTATCACAATCTACTTTTCTATATACAGGAAGATGAATGGAAGAGAAAATTAAATATTTTCTGAGCTATTGTTTGCATCTAACACTGATGGAAAATATTAGTTTAATAATTTTCAGAGTGTCTAATCAGACAGAAAAGAATGAATGGCCAAATTCTCTCAAGCTGTATCATAAAGAATATTTCTGGTAAAATATAGTATCATATGGTAGGTTATAAAAGAAATTATCAGGAAGAGGAAACATGGTGGAATCTCAAAACAGAAATAATTTTGTTTTACAGACTGTATGATATATTTCTTAAAAAATACAAAAGAAGCAAAAGGATTTGTATAATAGTAAATTGGTCTTTAACATAATGAAATTATTACAGTACTACTTTGTGTTTAAGAAATCATATATTTACCAACTCGGGACAATTTTGCATTTATACTTTGTAAGGTTTAGGAACTCAGTCTTGATTACTGAGTAATGTGAAACTGTTCTAAAGAAAGATGTAAATCAGAGTCCTTTTAGGCTATTATTTTTTCAGTTTCCACTGAAAATACAGGTAGAAATTCCGTTAGAATATAGTTCTGGCATGCTCATCCTTTTAGCTGACAGAAAAAAAAAATATTGAAAAAGTACTGGTTGGATTTTGTGAATTGCAAAATAAATAATCAATATTTTGACTAATAAGGTAAAATAAAATTAATAAAATGCACTTTTAAGGATTCCTTATTCC
>JAOEHY010024149.1:0-23848 GCA_025447955.1 Psilopsiagon aurifrons
TTCTTTACTGTAAGGGTGGTGAGGCACTGGAATGGGTTTCCCAGGGAAGTTGTGAATGCTCCATCACTGGCGGTGTTGAAGGCCAGGTTGGAGATAGCCTTGGGTGATATGGTTTAGTGTGAGGTGTCCCTGCCCATGACAGGGGGGCTGGAACTAGATGATCTTAAGGTCCTTTCCAACACTAACTATTCTATGATTCTATGATTCTATGATCATGTTCTTCCCCAAAGAAGCTAGAGTATAAGGACTCCTGTGGTGCCTGCAGTATGCTCCAGTCAGTAGTGGGCCTTCAATCTGTAGTTAGTCCACAGTGAAACCACTGAGTAAAAGGATAATGAGTGTCTGGGTTCCACAGTAATAACATTACAGTTTTGCTGTACAAATTTGATCTTAATGAGCAAAATACCTTTTTAATATGATATAGCCATTGTATCCCAGCCAACCCAACAAATTTAAATGCACAAACAATATTTAAATGCACAAAATTTCTCACACAACATCCTTGTTAGTTTTCATTCTTGTTGCCTACTGTACAATTAATATTTTTTTCCTAGCAATTCTGTTATAAGCCCCAGGCAGGATTCTTGGTTTCACAAAGGCAGGTTCCCTGCAGTCTGATCTGAGCTTTGAAGATCTCAGTTTAAAGATCTTTAAAGCATTATGAACAAAGCAGAGGACTTGATAGGACAAGGAACATCTGGACTTGTAGTTGTTACCGACTGATTTATGATGCAGTTTCATCATGCTCCTTTGACCCACAACACATGATTGACCCAACCCCCTCAATTTTCAAGGGATCCAGAACATCCTGTGTTCACCATCCAGCACTGGACGTCTAGAGCTGCGCTAATTCCAGGAGGCTCCTTCTGCAGCCAACAAAGAGAGATGGGCTTCCAAAGATCATTTAAAATTAAAAAAAAAGCATATATAGGAATGTTGCTCAGTATCATTACTTTGAGCTGACCTTCGCTTTATTGTAGTCACATCAAATCAGTGAATTCTTTTCATTCACCTTTTCCTCTGTCATGGTAAGGACAAGGCATTTGTCACTTATTTTTCTTCCAGTATATTATCTATTTCATGTCTTACAGTTCTCACTTTTGTCTCCACTGCTACTTTACTTGGTGGTATCAAAGCAACTCCATTCCCTTCATATGTACGTATTTCTGTTATGGGGTGAAGAAATGAAGATAATTCATGTCATCAGACTGGGATTTGTGGATGTCATCACAATTCACTAGAACTACTAAGTCCTGTAGCTTGTTCTTTATTGTTCTACAATACAGTTGGTATATGGAGTGACACACTAGTAAAAGCAGATGAGGACATTAAAGTTTTCTCCTTAGAGAAAAATACCTCTGTTTCATTGTCCAATCTTAGTGATATGCTTTACATACTGTACTTGGGTATCAGTCCTTTGCTACAAATACAAGTGCTGATTCTATCTCTTCCAGGTATTTCCTTCTTCCTTTATTTTTTGGCTTTTGTCCTCCTGTAAGTCATATAGAAATCACTGGATTTTGTAAAACTTTCTGTAGCATTTTAAAGCTATATCACAGCACTGGGTAAATGACTGCACTTTTGCTAGTTGATGCTATGGGTCAGTAAAACAAGATGGATAAATGCCTTCTGAAAGTGTATAGGCTTTTTGACCAACTTCTTTTTAGCACAATCACTTTTATAAGACTTCTTCCAAAGATGTGCCTTGGAATGAAGTTTTATCTCCCAGGGATGTGGAAGAAAGACTTGCAGTATCTCTGAGCTGTATATCACACCTTGGTCCTGCTCATAGATCTTGCCATTAAGGGCTTGTCTAGCACTTAATTTCCATCTCTGTCTAGCTGCACATGTTGTCTCCTTTCTCTTTCCTTTATCTTCTCAAGACTTTCAGTTCTTTGCATCCATTCAGGATTTCCATCATAAATTAAGTAAACTTCTTCCTTATCTCCTTCTCATTTTATCATTAGATTGAAAGAACATTTGTTTCTTCTGGGAATTTTATTTAGACCATATGAGATATGAATCTTCTTATTTCGTTTTTTCAGGTCATTTTGCACCCTAATTATTGTAACTAAACAAATAAGCTTTTATGTTTGGTTGGGATTTTTTTTTTTTTTTCTGTTTGTTTGGGGTTTTTTGTTTTTTTTTTTTTTATGGTTTGGGTTTGGGTTTTTAGGGTTTTGGGTGGGTTTTTTTTTTCCTTTAGGGATTTGTTTTGTTTTGGTTTTGTAGTTTGGTTTGTTTGGTTGGATATTATTTTTATTATTTGTTATGTGTCTTCTAGTATTCCTGGCTGGCTGTTTACCCCAAGACAAAGATGTTTTCAGGCAGGTTTTCTTGGTCATATATCCAGTGCCTCTCTTTCACAGTTTTAAGACAGCATTCTGTATTCTGCTGTGTTCTTGCATGTTTGCAGAACCCTGCAACAAAGACAACTAAGCCTTTTTCTTGTGCTGGTGATCAAATTCGGAATTAATACTTAAAGCTAATCCCTGCCCAAAGACTGGCTCAGCACTTTTTGTTGTGATTGCTGATTTTATTTTTGGGGCTTTTTTTGTTGGTTGGTTTGTTTTTTTTAAGAGCAGGCAGGAACATACTCCCTGACTTAGTTCCCAGACATATGGATGCCTTCCAGCCACCCTGATGGCAGAGTGGGCTGTCAACAGACTTCACACCAGTGTCATAGGCACACTTGAATGCACAGCCTGCCCTGCACTATGGGGGAAGCCCTGTGGGGCACCCAGGCCTGCACTTCTACCGAAAAGGTGTCTGGAGGTGCTCCTTCAAAGATCACAGAGCTGCTTCCAAAGACCTTTTGGATTAAATGTGTGGGATATTTGTCACTGTCATCTTTTGAAGATTGTGGTCCCTTAGCTGAAAGGTTTTGGCAAGCTGTGTGCTTGGTGTTAAAATCTGACTCTGAGTAGCCAATGATGAACTATTCACTGTCAGCAGAGATTAATTTATGAGTGTAATAATAGTTATACACTTACTATTAAATATTTCCAAATGAAACTTGTGCACATACAGAACAAAGTCAGTTTTGTGACATCTCTTTACTCTGGCCCACTTTCATTAACTTTTATTTTCCTCACCTGCTTCCACTATCATTATTGTCAGCCTAGGGGCAGGCATTTTTGAAACATTCATTTTAATTACAGCACAATAAGAATACAGTCCCTTGTGATGTTTATCAGCCGAATACTCAAGAAATTTTTTATATATTGAAAATAAATCCTGTTTATAGCATACTGCTTTCCCAACTGTAGAAGATTTTAACAGTTCATATATCGTGCATTTACCACCTTTTTAACATTTAAACAGAGCCTGGAATTTATACCCTTTCATGACTCACCAGTCCCTGCTGCTCAAATGTAATCATCACATAACAGTAGAAATACTGAGAGAACACAACTAATGCTGCAGCTCTGACTGGGCTGGCAGAGCTGAGCAAAGTGGATTAATAAATTCCAGCCTGATCTATTCCTGGCAACAGACAGTGGTACCCCGGAACAGGCTGGGTCTGGTCCATGCAGCTTCAAGGCCAGGTAAGAGAAAGTGAGACTGGTACAGTCTGGTACAGACTGTACTTCTGGTACAGAAGCTGGTTATGAAACTTATGGTAGACTTTTACTGTCCCCTTAACACTTGAGGAATGCAACATTTGGTGAATGAATGATTAACTATTTGCTGGGAGCCTAGAGAAATAGTTGGACAAAATATTTGTGGAACCTCTTTGAATAGGCTTTGGTGCCGAGGACCACCTTTGACAGGCTCACGGTACCTTATTAAAGTAGGAAAACACTTCATAGATCCATTAACAAGGAAAAGACTAACTTGTCACTACTGGGAGCTATTAGCACATGACACTACTGGCCTTTTTCCCTGATATGTGGAAGGGTCGAACATAACAGCCAAGTCTTTGACTTCACAGCTCTGTGGTTAATGTGCTTTTGCAATTAAACACAGTGAGGCTGGTTCTGCCTTCATCTGTGGGCTTTAGCTGTAATGACAACCAGGCAGTGGCTTGGCACATCTCTGACCCTGCTGGGTATCTCTGATATCTATCTCCTTTACTGATGTGCATGGCTGCACTGCTTTGGCACCCATGGCAGATGCACAGTTGGTGTTCTTAGGAGGTGGGTGCAAAGAGGTACGGTAGCAATAGGCTGCAGCTTACTGAAAGGATTCCTAGTACAATCTGTCATAGGGGGTGTCTGAAATTCCACCCCAGCCTGCCCAGAGCCAGCTGTGCAGCTCCTTCACAATGCATGAGACTCAGCTACTCAGGGTCGCTTGTACTGAGATATGTAATTCATATGCGATTTAAAAGACCCAGATTCACTGAGGCCATGCTGATTTATCCCTCTTTATGGTCTGACCATAAGTATTTCTTTAAAATGGTGTCAGATTCAAGCTATCTTAGATGCCTGTTTGGCCCATATTGCCTTTAGGATGAAACAGTGTATCAAGTGACAAAAACCTCAGTACCACTATTTATGTATGCTGTTGTCCCCTTCAAACATACGTCTAAAAAGCAGCAGCAGCAGAGTGAAGCAAGGTGGCTCAGGACTAAAAAGTTTTTTTTAGAATCATAGAATAGTTAGGGTTGGAAAGGACCTTAAGATCATCTAGTTCCAACTCCCCTGCCATGGACAGGGACACTTCACACTAAACCATGTCACCCAAGGTTTTGTCCAACCCAGCCTTGAACACCACCAGGGATGGAGCACTCATTACTTCCCTGGGCAGCCCATTCCAGTGCCTCACCACCCTTTACAGTAAAGAACTTCTTCCTTATATCCAATCTAAACAATAAGAACAATAGGAACAATAAAGTCATAACACATCATCTTCTCAAGTCCTGACCCTGCCTAGGTGCTTTCTAGTTGGGATGTAAATGAAAGCCCATCAGTGGCAAAGGCACCTCTGTAGGTCATAGAAAGGGTAGGCAGAGCTCCCTGCTAGTAATCCCAGTCCAGAGCTACTGAGTAGTGCTTCTCCAACTCTAACACAATCAGGATTCACTAAGCCATTTCTCCCAGTGTATTTTGAGCTCAGAGTAATTTCTTCCTACCTTTTAAGCAGTGTGTACTTGATGGAAAAAAGTTCTAGGGAGATACCACCTTCCTGGACCACAAAACCAGCCAAAAGGCTGGTTGCTCATATACTGTCTCCAAAGCCCTTTCACTTCAGCTACAGGATCCTCTGCTCTCTTCTGCCCCACAATAATCATGTTTCTTACACCCCAGATGCCTCTTCACCTTCCTTTATTTCCTTTGTTTAGTTAATCCTCTCTAATGAACTCCCAAAGAATTAAATAATTAAAAAATATGTCTGAGAATTCATTTGTTGTTAGCCAGCCATCGTTCTGTTCACATATTATATTCCTCTTTCCCCTACCCTCTGCCTTGTCTGTTTACACAAAGCCTTTTTTTTGTCAGGTACTCAGTCAGAAGCAATACACAGCACTGCGTGCTCACACAGTAGGCTTCTAATCTCAGTTGACCCTTCAAAAACCCTTAAGCTTAGACTGCCACAAATATCAGCATAGAATTTCAGCTAACAGATATCAATGAGTCCCAAGGCTTCAATTTTAACCTGTGATCCCTATATTTGCATTAAGGACTGATTTGTGATAACTGACAGACTGAAGAGTGGAGTACTGTAATCTCATAGAAAATCCTTGTGTGTATTTGTGAAAATAATTTTCTACGAAGGTCCTAGGACTACATATATAGTTGCAGCTATGGGAGTATGCTCTAAGGAAATCACTTTTCTAGGTGGTTAGGCTGTTATAGCTGGGATTCACATCACTGCAAAATTAGGAACATAGTCTGTGGTGATCGTTTGTGTTCTTTTCATAGACAGCAAAGACAGAGATCCTCAGAGGCTGATTCATCTTAGGTGTCAAAGATTCCCTACCAGATGGCTGCACAGACCTGCCCTCCAGACAGTTCAGAAAACAATCCTTCCCTCTGTAAACACACTCCTTGGAACAGAAAATAACCTGCTCCTGCAGTACCAAATTGTGTTCATTTGTCCTCTTCACATGCAAACTATAAACCTAATATAAGGACCATTTGTACTACTGCCATATTTGGATTTCATCCACCTTTTTAGTTTCTCCTGTCCCACATTAAAAGGCTGCTATGAAGATTACCATTGCCTATATTAAATAGAAAATAGACACAGTAAGAAAGATATCATCTACGAATCATAGACTTTGCAAAATGCTAATACGGTAGGAGTTGTTTTCAGTACTTGCTCATGAGCCCACGTACCCAAATCCATAGAAGCTGTCCATTTTGTATATTGTTTTGTGATACCATAGAGTTAAGCTGCTTATCCCACTTTAATCAAAAGGAGCTGCAACTTCTAAGGCAATAGCATCTGTTTATTAAATTATTTTATCTTTATGGTTGGATTTCTCATCAGTTAACATATTTCAGTTCAGTATCTTCAATTTCTGTCTGCTGGAGACAATTGGCAGGGTACAAAGAGCAAGAAGTGCATTTTTGCAGATTAAACAGCACAATGAATCACTGCTTCATGCAGTCTTTTTTTTGAAGGAGAGCCAAGAGAGACATTGATTTAAGGAGTAAAGCAATTGGCACTTCAAGTTTTGATCTCACGTATGGATAAATAAAAGCTCAAGAGAACAAAAAATTCACCAGAACCGATCCAGTGTGGCAAGGAACTGCAAAACTTCTGAGAAGTCCTGTAAAATAAAACCAAAGGCCCCCAAAATTCCACCCTATCAAATTTAATAATTTCTTCTTTTTTTTATATATAAATAAAGAAAAAATAAAAAAAAAAAAAAAAAGAGTTTTAAATTTTGTTTGGTTTGGTTTTGTGGCTTATTTGTTTGTTATTTTATTCAAGTTAAAAAGAAATTGGGCAAAAAAGATTAAATTTACCTAAGAAACTTCCTCAGGTATTACAGCTTTGCAGTTGCAATTCACTTACCTTAAACTCCAGGAAAAGCTCCAGAGTAGTTTAAACCTTTTGGATTTTTTAAATGGGGTTGGTTCAGGTACGTGAATAAGGAGAAGTAGTCCAGTTTCTAGGATAGGAGGCCTTGGTCTCTGCCTTGCTGTGCTTCCTTCAGAATGTCCTACAACAGCACAACATCTGTTTCCCACACATTTCATGAAGAAGAAGGAAGCAGTCCAGTTGTGTAGATCAACAAAACGGTTACAAATCAAGACACAAACTTTCCAACAAGTGTTTTGTACCCTTAAAAAAAAGAAAAAAAAAAGAGAGAAACAATAGTAACAAAGTCTCCACAAAAGCAAAGCAAAGCTGAAATAGCATAGGGTACTCGGCATTAAGGAGGAAATTGTAGATTCTCAAGGTGAGAAATGCTTCTTTTTCTGGTTTTGTGTTGAACAAATGTAATTGAACAAACCAGAACACTTCTGGCTGTAACTGACAGGATGGTATTGAAGAGTAGACTGTTTTCTTCTTGGCTGCTGGGCCAAACAGCTCAAATACCCCGAAGTATTGAAGTGACAGTTAGATGAGAGCTTTGCTATCAGGGATACACCAAGATTGTATTTGTTATTTTTCTGCTTTTATAACTTTGTTTTCACTTTTGAAATCCAAGACTTTACCTTTCCTTAGTGGCGTAAATAAGCAGGGTGGCTATTGAAATCTTCTATGCTGTGAGGATCAGATTTTACAAATAATGAGATACTCTGTTTGTCCAGTGGTCACTAGTCATGGCTTGTGAAAACAGAGCCTCTGGGATCATTTGTAACCTAAGATTAGTAGGGGAATCACTGGCCCTCAGCAGAGGGAAGACATGAAGCTATTGAGGGGCTCCAGAGGAGGAGAAGAGGACCACAATAATGGTCAGAGGAATGGAACACCTCTCTGCGAGGAAAGGCTGAGAGAGCTGGGGCTGTTCAGCCTGGAGAAGAGAAGGCTCTGAACAGACGTTATTGCTGTTTTCAGTTCTTTAAAGGGGCCTGTGAGAAAGATAGAGAGGGACTCTTTAGCAGGGCCTATTGTGGTAGGACAAGGAGTGGTGATTTTAAACTACAAGAGGGAAGATTCAGGTTGGATGTGAGAAAAAAATTCTTTACAATGAGGGCAGTAAAATACTGACACAGGTTGCTCAGAGAGGTGATGAATGCACCATTCCTGGAGACATTCAAGGCCAGGCTGGATGTGATTCCGGGCAACCTGATCTAGTTGAAGATGACCCTGCTATTGCAGAGGAATGGAACTGAATGACCATGAAGGTCCCTTCCAACCCAAATTTTTCTATGATTCTATGATTTTGGGGACTACAGCTGGTATGTATACGTGTCCAGGGAAATGCTTCACTCCAGGCAGAGACCAAAGTATCCAAGACAAGGAGCACCAGCAAAAAAACTGTCAACCCCACAGATTAGTTCAGTGACAAACACTGTGCCAAAGAGAAGGCAAAAGTGCAAAATGGTTCTGGCAATGAAATTGATTCTTACATCTGAGAAACAGACTGGTTACTCTTACCAGATTAGAATGGGAAAACGTATTTTCTTTTTATTCTTTAAGTAGCGCACTGGTTTACTAAATGTTGACAAAGCAGAAAACTTGGACCACTGGCTCTAGACTATTGACTGACGAGGTTGTTAAATGTAGGATTCTGGGTAAGTCCTTTGAGATATGGTGAATGTCCAAAAGATTGAACAGAGAAGACAGTAAACAAATTTTTCAATATTTACAAGGGATAACGTGCTGAAAATGTACCTATAGGTCTGTCAATTTAATGCTTACCCAGGGCAAAATCTCAAGAAGGCCAAACAGGATGCGCTCAATAAAGAATTAAGGATGAACAGCCTAATTAATACCAGACCTCATGGTGTACTGAAAGATAAAACTTTAATAATAAATAAGTTGCATTTTTTGTGGGATTACTAGCCTGACAAAATGTGCTTTTGTTACAATAGCTGAGTTATATGAGGCCATATAACTTCCTCATTAAAAAAAAAAAAAAAAAAAAAAGAACAATTCAAACTTCAAAGTCTAGGTTAGCAAACATAAATAATTAGTAGAGATATTTAAAAAAAAATATTAAATGGGAATGGTCTTTCAAAAATAACATTTCTGGTTGGCTTTTCTTACCCAAATATAGTTCAGGGAGTTCACGGATGGGGAGGGAAGGCAAGCTTGTGGTTGGCACTGACTGAATGAGAGATAAAGATAGCTTCTAGAGAGAGGTTTAGGCAGCAGAAAATCTTAGCTTTCCTTCTTTTAATTAAAGAGCTAGGTGCAAAGATCAAACAGCTAGGAACAGGGAATGCAGTCTGTTAGTGAAATAAAAACTGAAGTAATGTTGGTAAGGAAAAACCCACCCTTTTTTAATGACAGCAGACTGCAGAGAGTTCAGATGGGAACCTTAGAATATTTAGAAATTTAGAAAGCCTTTAATGAGAGATTGGAGAAGCCCAAGTGAATTTTCTCTCATCTTCAAGTTTGCATTTCTACTCAGTTACAGCAAATGCTCCCCCTCTATCAGTATCAGCATTTGTTGAGTTCCCGCCCATGATCACTGGGACTGAGGTGACTCCTTTAAGGCCAGGACAAGAGAAGACATTTATTCCAGATAATATGAGACACTTTCAGGTTCCTCCTCCACAGCTGAGGGAGGAAAATGTGCAGTTCAGTCCTCACATGCACTTAAGATAGCATTAAGGGTCCTGCAGAGCTGTCTGCAATTGCCTAAGGGAGCAAGCAGAGAGGAAAGCCACCATGGGAAGAGATCAAGAGGGCCAAGACTGGCTGTTGTTAACAAGAAAGGAGGGCGACGACAAAGAATCAACTCTAAGATTTAGACAAAAAGAAATAATTTGAGATATAAACAATTCCTTAAAAGAAATCTTTTACGGTGTAGAAATATTGTCAACAAGCTGCAAAAAAAAAAATAAAAAAAGAGGGTAGGAAGCAGTTAAAGTTAATTGGGGCACAAAAATTTTGATATCAGTCTTTAGGATTAAGCAATAACTCTTTCTGTGGTCATGAGCTGAAAGTGGAAAATGCAGGCTGGAGATAGCAGAAGATGAAAATAGCTATGGACATTGGGAGACCATGGCAGGACAGGTGAGGTTCACAAGCATCTCTGTAGGTCATCTAGTTCAATCTCCCTGCTCAGAGCAGGGTCACCTACAGCAGGTTGCTCACTGTTGCCCAGTTTGGTTTTGAATATCTTCAAGAATGGGACTCAGCAGCCTCTCTGGGCAGTCTGTGCCAGTGCCTCATCATGCTCACAGTACAAAAAACAGGGGGGTTGTGTGTTTAGACAGAATTTTCTGCATTGTAACTTCTGTCCATTGCCTCTTGTCCTGTCAGTGGGCACCAAGAAGAGACTGGCTTTGTCTTCTTTACTCTCCGTCTTCCAATATTTACCCACATGGATAAGATTCTTCTGAGTCTTATATTCTCCAGGCTCAACAAGCACAGCTCTCTCAGTCTGTCCTCCTACCAAAGACGATCCAGTCCCTTCATCTTCTTTCCCCTTTGACGAACTCTCTCCAACATGTCCACATGTTCTTGTACTGGGGAACCCAGCACTGGAACCAGCAATCCAGATATGTTTCACCAGTGATGAGCAGAGGGGAAGGATCACCTCTCACCTCATCATTGGCAATGCTCTTCCTAATGCCGACCCGTACCAAGATGGGAAAGGATGGGACAAGTAGGGGAGTAGGGGACATAGAAATGAGTCAGGAAAATACACCTGACTCCAGATAAGAGAGAGAAATGACTGCAAAAGAAAAAAGTTAAGGTGAAGCAGCAAATAGCAATAGTATTTTTTCCATTCTTTCTTCGATAAGATAAGCAGAGAGTTTGTTGAGGAAGGAGGCAAGAGTGCCAAAGAAAAATCCATGGATTATAGGCACCCGATTCAGTTCAGATGGTGAAGTAGAGCAATTTAACAAGACAGGGGGCATGACTGAAGGGAAAGGAGGAGGAATGCTTAACAGAGGGAATAAAAGTGGTTTCTGCTAGGAGCAGGACTAGAGAAAGCAAATATATGGAAGAGTAAGGGAGTGAGTGCAGTATATGAAGAAGCTGTTAGGAAAGACTACAAAGCGAATAAGAGTCATGGAACATTGTCTTGGGCTAGATAAAACCACATGCCTTCTCACTTCACATGAGTTTCTATTCTTTTGCATAAAACACAAGGGCTATAATACCTTGGATGCTAAGAACTAACCTAAAGAGCCCAGTAGTTAAGATATTCTCCAACACAGGAGACTGGGATTTGGATTTCTTGAACCAGAGGTGTGAACTGAACTTACATGAGTACCATAAAATATAAGTTATGTATTTGGGTCCCTTCCTAGACTTTCTAGCTAGTAATATTCTGCCTCAGTATCTGAGTAGTGCCGCACATGCCAAAAAGAAGACACACTTATGCCAAATACTATCATATCTAAGGCTTTCTGTAAATCTGAGATATTTTTAAGAATAAAAGCTGAAAACTGCAAATTGAATGAAGCTCTCCAAATATACAAATATTGAAACAAAATAAAGAGATCCAAGTGCATGAAACTCTTTGCCAGGTAAGTGGTTAAGAAAATTCAGTAATAGCTACCAGAAAATTGGCAAGTTTGAACTAGAAGTCAGGCAGATATTTTTAAAAGCAGGGATAGTTAAGCCATTGGAACTTTTAGATACATAGTAGAGAATCAAACTTTTAAATCCTTAAATGAATATTGCATTTCTTCATAGGAAGGTAGTTTCTGATTTAGGCAGACCATAAAATCTAAACATAGGAATCTTGCTGTCAAGTTATATTGGAATTCAGAATAGCTGATTATAATGCTTTAGTCAGTTTGTTAAAACAATTTTGTCTCAGCAGTGAAGAAGCAAAAGGGTTTCCTTTTGTAACTTCCAGCCCCATACCACTCTCTGTTGGAAGGTTTGTTTCTGAAATAGCAAGGAGATCATCAGTGCAGATTATATTGAGAAAACAACAATTTTCAAAACAATAAAAATAACCTCCCTTTACTGTTATATAGTAAGAACATCTGGTTTTATGCCACTGCATACTAGGTAATCATTTTGGTTGGTGTAAATTATAACTAGAGGAACCTATTTGTGTTTGAAACCTCAAAGTTTTACTCTAACAGGTAGATAGCAAACATACTGAACTATTGGTTCCTGAGTCTTGACAGCGACGAAGCCATTTTCCCAGTCTATCACCAATTCATTTCATTATAGACCCTTTAAAGAGATGTCAAGCCTTCAAGCTTAAAGTTTTGCAGGATGTGTGTGTGCAGAAATGGTAATTCTGAGATACTGGAAGCTTTCCAACAGGATAAGAACAGCATTTCCCAGACATTCTGCTAACATCAATTTGTGGATGCTATAACTTCTTATCATCTCCATTGCAGGCCATGGCTCTCAAATGCACTTCCTGGGCCACTGCTCATATAGATTTGTTTGTTTCTGTTCAGAAAGATTGGAAAGGAAAAATTCAGATACTTTGACATTAAAAAGGGCTGGAATACTTAATGTCTGAAATAGTTTGTAGAGACCATTTCAGATAACAGATTGAAATGCTGGATAAGAGGAAGCACTTTGAAGATTACGATCAAGCTTCATCTTTGAAGACAACTAGAAGAAAGTAGGCAAGCTTAATGGAAAAGGTTACTTAGGGTGACTTGCC
Source organism: Psilopsiagon aurifrons (assembly GCA_025447955.1). Lineage (NCBI taxonomy): Eukaryota > Metazoa > Chordata > Aves > Psittaciformes > Psittacidae > Psilopsiagon > Psilopsiagon aurifrons. The sequence goes on from JAOEHY010024149.1 coordinate 12,665, forward strand.
ATTACTGTTTCTGAATGTGGAAGTAGAAGATTAGCAAAAAATTGTTTGTTTTTTAGGGTTGGGGGTTTTTTTGTTGGTTTTTTTTGGTTGGTTTTTTTTTTTTTAACATAGAAACAGCAACATGATCACACTGAATTTTAACCTGTCAGTGACCATTGTGACTTCCCCTCCCACTCAGCCTTTGTCAGCAGGGTCTAGGGTCATCTCGTACATCAAGTGTGGAGAGGCTGCAGGTTCACTACTTCCAAAAGACCACCCACAAGTCTTAGCATCACTAGAATACAACACAAGGATCTGATTAAGGCAAAGAAATTTCCTTTAAAATTTATGTGCGGGCATGTACATCTATCCCACTCTGCAGATGTTTAGCCCAGCCCTGATAACTACTGAAGGAGGCTGGGTGAGGGAGTCCTTGGAGGAAGATGTGAATTTCATTTCCAAAGCCGCAGTCTGCTAGCACAGCCAAGTACCACCTGCAACACAGTGCCATTGTGTAGGTATGTAAAAGTCTTCCCACAGATTTTTCCCAGTGTCAGATACTTTAAAAATGGGTAAACAGCAGAGCATTACCAAGATATACAGTATTTCATATTAACATCAGCTAGCTAGTAGAATAAAGAATTTGAAGAAATCTTTGAGGGAAAGGGAGCTCAGGGCAACTGCAGAAAGTCCCAGAGGCAAAAGGAAACAGCAACAATCATGGTTCAAAAGAAAACTTCAGGTGATCAATTATAAAGTTTCCATATTGCAAGGGTTATGGAAAAATATCGTGACATGCCTTCACACTGAGAAAAACTGCTCAGGAAACCTTTAACTTTGCCTAAGATGTACTTATAAATGCTGCAGCTAATCTTTCATGTCTGTGTGGTTTATGTAACATGTTCTGTGGATCCTTCATTTCCATTAGAAATATCTTGGTCATGCACATCTGATTTTGGAAATCATTAAAATGTGGTCTCCTGCAGAAACAGGGAGATAAAAATTAAATTCAATTAGACCAGAGGGACAAAGAAAAGTAAAAAACTAAAGCTAACGTTGGAGTAGCTTTCCTCACTCATTTAACAGAAGTTACGAATGTAAAACAGGCAAAGTGAAAAATTGGTATATCACATCACAGAAGATATGGGAGAAATCAAACAAATTCCAGTGTAATTTCAAGTTTTATTTCTTTCACATGTTGCACTTTTTTAAAAACATATTTAAAATATCCTGTCTACAATACACACATTTTTCTCTTATCTGCTGTTGAATAAAATGGTAAAACAATTCCACAAAATCTCCAGAAACACGAAACCAAAAAAACACTTCTTCCTCCTATCCCAAAAGAAAACCTTCTACTTGATTCCTTAGTTTGAGTCTCTGAAACAGTTTTGCCCAGATATAGAGCAGTAAGTAAGCACAGATATTACTGCAGCTTCTGCAGCCACTAATGTTGCTTTTTCTGAGATTCCAAAGGCTGGGTTAATTACATTCTGCAAGAGGCAAAACAATTTATATAAACCCTACACACACATTCTCTTATTAAAAATTAAATAGGATTTCCATAATCAGCTGCGTCAAATATGCATGAAGAATGACAGCTAGAAAGCAGTCTCCACAGATTGCTCGTGAAGTGAGTGCAAAGCTGAAGTCAGGGTAAGAAAAAAATCACGGTGATAAAAGAGCACTTTCTTGGAGCTTTTACAAGGTCATTTGGTCCAAGACAGATAAAAGTGAATATTTCTCCAATACCCTGCAACAAGAGGGAGAAAACAGAATTAAAAATTATCTTTTGCAGCAAAACCAAAAATCAAATTCAAATTCTCTAGGATGAAGACCACTGGAAAATAAAGCCTCCCTTTTCTTCCGACAGGTTTTAGCTTTTAATTATGTAAAGCCTTCACGAAGGGATTTCTAGTTGTTGTAAATTTAATTCACAAAATGTCCTAATTGTCTGCAGACATATTAATAACTTTGAAAAACGTATTTGTAGCAAGCTGAAATGTGTTTTCAAAACAACAATTAAACCACACTTTAAAAAGAGCACACATCCATAATTCTTGCACAGCTCATATGTAAATATATTATTGGCATTGTATATACTGTGAAAAAAAAAAAGAATGCCTGATTTGAATTCCTCCAGCTGCCCACAGTTTACAAAACCTAATAGCATTGTGGGCTGAAAAAGATGGCCATTTCTTCTCCTGTGGGCAACTGCCTCTGTTTGTTGTCATGTCTTTAGTGAATTTGAATTAATTTTTAGTAACAATTTTACTCCTCATAAAACTGAAAAGACAACTCATGAGAAGCCAACAATATTATTTAGACACCATCTTCAGAATACAACTCTGATGCGAAAATACTAAAATAACTGTTGAAACAGAAAATTAGGAAGAAAGTCGCAGAATACCCACATTTGTGGCAGAAGGGTTGAAAGCAAAGGCCTTTTTAAAGTTTGATTTTTTAAAATTCCTCTTTATAAAATCCTAGCTCTCAAAATAAATAAATAAATAAATAAATAAGTTATGTCAAAGCCATCTCCTAAGGCAAGAATAATATGCATCAGTGCCTGAACTTGCTTTCAATGTCTCCAAGCCTAGAAGTAAGGGCTACTCAAAAATCTTTATATCAGAACTGGGAAACAGGGTAAGGAATCCCTTTCAGAAAAGAACAAAGGTGCAGAGAGCCTTGAGAAAAGGTAATTTGAAAACAGAGGCCCTGATTTCTCTGATTCAATAGTGGTTTTCTACCAACAGCCTTCACTGATACAAATAGTCTTGGGAAATGGGAAATAGCATGAAGAATGCAGCACATAGGAGAGTCACACTTTCACTTAAGAAAGTCCATTGAAAGTTTGCAGAATTGCCTCCTGCATTTCCAGCCACATTCCTCAGTTGCCCAGGTTTATCCACTCACAGTTCACAATTCAGAGAACAAGGCTGTATTGAAGTTTTAGCCTAAATATCAAAGCAGAAATACACGTTCTGCAGCTCTGTATGAAAGAAGGTGTTTCAAAATAGGTATGCGCCATTGCATGGTCCCAAACACAGAGGTGGAAAGCATTTATTTTAAGATTCATTCTTTTGTTACTTGAAAATTAAATCATGCAAGCTGTCATAATGAAATGCCAAATATAAAGCTAAATTAACACCAGCAGTGGTAATAAAAAGAATGAACACAATCATTATTCTTACATTTCTCGTCCTTTATTCCAAGTAGTTTGGGCTCCTGGATAAAGAAAAACAAATGCATTACTACAGTAGAACATACAGTACAATCATGTATTTATGCAAGGAATTATGGCTCTCCAGTGGTGTGGAGCTTTCTTGATTATTTGGCATCCTTTCCTGTCTTTTGAAACTCCACTTAAAATAACAAGTAAACCCTTCTGCAAGATTACAGTTCTAGTAATATATATTTCTTTGATTTGAACTCATGACACATCGATTCAGGAGATAAACATATCTTGCTTTTGCTGGTAACAAAATCAATCTAGAAATGTTCCAAATATCTTCAGATGCCTCAATCCTTTCTTGTTCTCACAAAATTTGAAAGAGTGAAAAGTTTCTACCATTCTTACCTGGACTCCTACTAATCTCTTTTAGGATAGGACTTTCAAAAGAAAGAAGGATTGAACTCAAAGTCAAGCCAGGCAGTACACATCTGCATATGCTGTTTGAGTACTTTGTCAGAGGGAAGTCATTAAACTTAGCTATGGCATGCTTGCACCTACTCCTCTGAGGTCTCTATATTGATGCTGATACTTCTGTGAGTAGTGTATTTACTGCCACCCTTCTGCCAGGAAAGACAAGCACTTTACTCTCAGTTGAAAGACCCAAAACAACAAGTTTTAGGACAAAAAATAATAATCGCTTCAACTCAGATTGTACATAGACTAACCAGGTTAAAGCTAAGTTAGCAAACCACGTTCTTTGTTGAAACAAACATAACCATTGCGGATTGCACCTTGGAACTTTTTCATATAAATATTCTATTCCCAATATGCACATGTAATGTAAAAGATTTTTCTTTGTGTTGGGAAACCAGCATTTTCAGTGTCACTTTATCCATCTAAAAGTTCATTAACATCTGCATTAAAGACTGGTTGTGTATGGAAAACTGTGGCATGCTTCTGTCCTTGTAATTTCAGGGATCTTTGAGCTATGGCTCTTTGCTGTGCAATAGCTGACTTCAGGACATGCTCCCTCTCAAAACGGTAGCAAACAGCATAAATCAAGTGCTGGCTGAGGCTACAAGGAGACATTCCCATGGATCATGCTACAAGAACTAAACTAAGTGTAACCCACAAACCATGTTTATTTTAAATAGTTTTATCCATAAATCATGTTTCCTCGAAACAGATTTATCCAGCATCCATTGAGTTCCTATTCTGCACATGAGAAAGGAATACAGTTTTCTGTCACACTGCACCTGTGTATTCAGGGCACAGTTGCTTCACTCAACAAATACCTAGAATTATGCATCCACTGAAACGGTAGAGTCAGCATCCAAAAGAGCATATCTCATTCTTATGCATCACATCAGGTGTAATGGAGACATGAAAGGAGAAGGTGTAATATGTCATGTTGCCTTCTAGATTCTAGGTTTACTATAACTCAGAGAGTTTCAACAAGACAACTAGTATTTCATTAAAGAAGAGTAGACAAATAAATTTCATATGTTCACCGTGTGACCTCTTCTCATTAACAGAATAAACAAAAGGGTCCCTGACAGGGCTCCATTTTCACACAAAAAAATAAGCAAGGGCTCTATTATAGGCTTGCCATGCACCAGCACTGGGTCTTTACAAGTCCCTCCATTCCTGAACATGGGCAAATCTCTTGAGGGAATTCATACAGAAATGTGCAACTGTTTTAAAGTTATTATTTTGTAAAAATTGAAGTGTTTTAACATTTAAATGAAACTGATAATTTGTGCTGCTACAGTGAACAAATACTGTTCCAGTCATAGGTCCCAGTTCAGTAAGGGTTAAATCTCACTGATTAAACTTTGATGTCAAAATGACAACTGTTACTTTATTACCCTCATATCCCCTTCTATCCTAAAAGGTTTATCCCTATGTTAGAGACAACAGCACTGCAAAGGACATCAAAACTTTCTTGATAGCGCACAACAAGACTCAATGTTTCCTCAAGAGTGCAATATCTTACAGACAGAAGTGGAGATTTATTAATTTGTCTTCCCATTAAAAAAGGAAACCATACAAACTACACAGACAGTGCCCTGGCATTTATAATCAAAAAGGGAGAGAAGATTACTTTCATGAAGATCCTTCTGGAAATAACAGCTTACAAATATTCCTAAAAAAACACAAGATGTCTGGAGGACAGATGAATTAATGAAAACTGATTTCCTATTGACCAGGGGACAACCGGGCAATGCAACTGCTCTCCTCCACCCCGCTCAGATACACACAATATATTTTCCTTCCCCCTTCCTCTCCATGTCCCCTTCTGTGTCCCCTAGCCTCCAGGAAAACAGAACAGAGCTACAGCTGCTTTGAAGCTGTGCCCATACCAATTGACCAGAGGACTGCAGCTGTACAATGCACAGACTGCCCAGGTCCTTCCACCACCCCTCAGATCAGGGCACAGACTTGGATCTTCTCCACTGCCAGCACTGAAACTTAATCACTTTTGAGACTTATACTCCCTTTAAAATTTGGCTAAGGCTGGCCAGCAGGTTGAAAACGTCATTACATGCAGACAGTGTGATCATACAAATTCAATTCACTGAGGAAATCAGTCTAATAGATACAGTAGTGAAAAATACAGCAGTTATATTGACGACATGGTGCCACGTTCAGTTTCTGTTCCGTGTGAAGCTGTTGTGGCTGCAAAGAGTTCAAACAGGAAAAAAAAAAGAGAAGCAGGAAAGAAAGCAAATATTTCTTTTTGAGTGCCACTGCACAGATGGAGCAGGCTCAAAAATTACCTGCAGCTCTTAACTTTGGAAACATTTTTAATTTCTTTTGATCTTCATTTATAGTCTGACCTGCAACAGTTAGCTCCCTTGTAAATGCCATGCTGCAGACTACAGGACTTGCAAGCCCCACCTGGAGTTCAGCTCTTTTTGCTTAAAATCCCAAGGGAAGGAAGAAGAATCTTCGCATAATCAAACACAATGAGGTTGCAGCCTCCAGCCTGTCTTTTGAGAATTACTTTCTTTTCTTGCTTTTGTTACAAATACCCTTTTTTAATTCCTTTCCATGGTGACATGTTCTTTCATGGCTTATTCTTTCCCTGCTTTGTTTAGTCTTCAAATCTCACATCACAGCATAAAGGTAAAATGGATAATCAAGTATTATCCAACAGAAGGCAGGCTCCTTGGGAGCCATTAAGCAAACATCAGAGTAGGACATTTGCCATTTCTACACGCTGGGTTTTATTGCATTTATGTTGATGCAGTCCTTGACAATATATATTCAAAAAAACCACAAAACCCCACATAAATTGGCTGTGTATGTCACGGAGTTGTCTTGTTAAAACTGTGCTGGGCTGAATGCACTTGTTTGGTGGTACTAACACCCACTCTGTGAAAGATGACACATGGCATCTGGCTAAAGGCAAACCTCTCTCTCTGCAGACAACAGCAAGGGTTTTTAGTGGCGACAGCAGGCATTCTGATGGAGATGCTAGAGTTTACGTATTGGGAAACTCAGCTGTGTCACACATTTTCTTTTATCAAGAGACAGTTTACAATTTGGGACAAAGAACACAAAGTGAAATAAAAATACTAATTTCTGCCTTTGCTACCTTTGTTAACCCTTCAGCAGACTTTACCTTTTGCTTCTTACAAGGCGTCACTTATCTCCTTCCTACCCTGAATTCTAATTCTGCTATCCTCGCATGTGCTATCCTTCAGAATATGCTTCAGGCCTGCCATACAGAGTGCTCTCTTCCTCACACTCTTTTACTAGCCCGGATATTTGTAGTCTGGCTTCCAACAACTCCTGGATTGCCTGGCATGTGATACAGGCTTTACCAGTAAAGCCTTTGACCAACTGGTTCTCCAAGCAGCTGCCCGCAGACCTTATGGGAGGTTGAGTTGGCAGATTCTGCCTCCTCTTAGCAAGACCAAGAGAACCAGTCCAAGATGCCTGAGCCCTCTGCCATGGCCCAGGACTTCCCCAAAGCTTGTAGTGATGAAGGCACTCCTTTTACACTTCTAGCATATGGAAAACACCAGCAGCAAGAATATTTGCTTCTTAATCATGCCTTGACTTCATAGATGCTTGAACCCAAGTGTTCCTGGCATTCATCTACCTACATACAGTCCTACTAATCCAATTCAAACTTTTCTGGTTTACCAGCTAAACAACTTCATGCTGGAGCTAAATTCTCTTAGACTCTCATTCTTTTGCTTCTCAGTCTTTGTAAATCTTTCATTTCTGCACTAGGATCCTCCCAGCAACTGAATTTCAATCTAATGGAAATTTCCATAATGCGAATACTACTTAATTTTGTTTTTTACACTGAAGAGTGAAATTCTAAATAACAGTCACATTAACGCCTCATTAGGACAGCTGAAAAAATAATGGATGTTTAATAGGCTACAGCCAAGATGTCTTTTCTTCAAAGAATCTTTACAAATACTATGTACTTTAAATTGATGCAGTTGGGTCTTCTATGTCATTGTTTTAGATATATATAAAATGAACAGCTTTACCTTTCATTTGACATTTTCCCCCTCGATTTCAGTATCACAGTAAAATGCTTACAGCATTTCCAAACATGTTTCATTTTAAAATTTTTCAAAAATCCCTTACCATTTCAGTACCCTTGTTCTGAACTTAAGGAAGTACGTTAGATGCGGCTCCTTGCAGTAAGTAACTTGCATGCAAAACATGTGCAAGTGAGTTCTGCTGCAAGAGAACCTCCCTCCTTCATTTGAACAGCTCATATTTAAGACAGAATTTCTTCTTAAAAGCTATTGTAGACTGACAGCCAGGATGGCGAGTTCTGTCAGACAGGCTAAAAGCATGCAGAAACATAATAGTATCTGGGGAAAAATTCAACTTTTAAACAATTTCATTGCTTTCATGTTCCGCACCCAAAATCTTACCTAGCCACTGTTACTGCATTAGTCCAGGCTCCCAGAATGTTCAGGTTGGTGGATGTTAGTAGATTGTGTTTTGTTCTGGAGTCGGTCCAGGAAAGCATTATTTACCCTTAAAATACAACAAAAAATGAATAATGATTGAAAGCATCTGAGGAGTTCACAAACTTGAAATTCAGTGTCTTTCCCTATTCTCAGTTCAATACCTATCTTCCTATGCTTTTCAAGCCTGTGCTGCAAAACTATGGACAGGCATGAGATAGGGAGGATTTCATTTTCAGTTCACTGGATGCTTCCTTATCCTGTGATCAGTCCTTTGTGATTAAAAGCCATACCTTGGCTGCTGTGAGAAATTCACCAAAGTTCTCCATAGAAAGACAGCTTGCATACCACCACCCACCTTATTAGGGAGATCAGCTCTTTCAGCAATTCACCCTAGGCAGACTTTCAGTGTTCAGAACAGGAGAAGAGTTTCTAGAAATACTGCTTTCCTAATGCAAATGAAAAAACCCACTTCAGCTTGTTCTAACAGACACAACTCATGTAGCTGACAACTTTGTCTGCCATCCAGCTCTGAAATCCACTCTAGCATTTTCTTGTACTGCTCTATCAATCTAGAAAGCACGCACCAATGCAAATACACTTTTCCTCAATCTGTTTTAAATATTTTCAGACCTTCTGAAAACTATGCCCTTTTTCCCCCCTATTAATTCTTAGGACTGACACACATGCTTAGACATGACTGTTGTTTCAATGTTTTACAATGCTATTGGTAAGGATGATGTAAAATGCAAGATACTGGATTATTTCTATCTAGGGACACGAGATGGACTGAATCGAAAATCCTTCATTAATTTCTATGGGTAATTATCTCGGTATTTTTGCTAGACTAAAAAAAAAGAAATGAAAATGGCATGGAAAGTGGTTGCCTACAAAAGTAATCTACTTGTTTTTTTTTTTTGTATTTCCCTAATGATATAAAAAAGGAAACAAATGGTGATTTTGTTTTTGAGCCTGAGCATTGTTTCTGCCAGCCAAAACCAAAGGTGAGAATACATCTGTGCTTCAAGATAATGGAAAGTCAGGTAAATGCAAGATTAGAACCACTGAGCACAGAGAAGGCATGGCAGTGGGGTATAGCCTGGGGCACAAAGCAGTACAGTTGCAGAAGGCCTTGAGGCACTGCAGCTTCCATCTGTATCAACATCAAATCCCACACTTGGCTCTGCCTATTAAACTCGGTGACAGTCAGCCACAAAATGTGGCATGGACAAAGCAGCCCATTCTAAACTGAGGTAAAAATAAATAAACACACATTTAAATAAATACTTCCCCAGCTGAAGCCACTGTACTAGTAATTACCCATGAAACTACTAATAGTTTCTACTCTATTCAATATTCTACACTGATAAGATAAATAAAGTCAAAATGGCACCATGGGTCATAGTGAATTACAGTGAGCAGTTTTAATGATGGATATTAGTGGCTCATTTGAAGGCAAAGTTAAGCCAGAGCTGAGGTCTGGGATCCTTATTGCAATTGTCTTCTAACGCATGAATGCTTGCAATTTTGAGACACTTTCTAGATAGGAATTCAGTTAAAGTGTGCTCTGCATTTTTGCATCATACCTCCTTTGTTCATCTTGATGTGCTCTCATCCTGTCTTCCTCTTCCTGCTTTTGTTTAAATTCCATTAATTCAGCCTGGGAATGATAAAAGTGAAACAAACAAACAAACAAATGACAAACTTACTTCTAATTAACATACCTATGTTGCAAACCCAATTAATTCCACATGCTGCTAACTTCAGCTAGAGCCGCTTGTCATTCCCAGAACTTTTCTCAACATCATTTTATATATGTGACAGTGCTATGTTAAAAACCTAGCTAACTTTTCTGTTCTGTATTGCACAGCATGAGTTTTGTTTATGTATTAAAAAATGGGAATTAACAGGATTCAGACATTTACAGTCCTACATTTAAATGGGTAAGCTAGACATAAGATTTAAAGGGGTAAGCTAGACACAAGCCTGCTTCCCTTATTTGCCCACATATTTGCATTTCCCTGTGGGTCCAAGGGGGAAAACAGCTTACATCATCTCACAGGAGCAGACACAGCTGTCATGCCTGTAAGGTATGTAGGAGACATGCCGTTCACCTCCTGCCTCCATAGAACACGAGAAGATGGGAATAGGGGCTGGGGCTCCCCAAAAAGAGTGAGGAAAGGGCAAACAGTACCTGGGCTGTGACAATGGCATGAGGTTCAACAAGGCTCAGAGTCGGGTCCTGCTCTTGGGTCACAACACCCCCATGCAAAGATACAGGTTTGGGGAAGAGTGGCTGGAAAGCTGTGCAGTGGAAAAGGACCTGGGGGTGCTGATTGACAGCTGAATGTGAGCCAGCTTGTGCCCAGGCAGCTAAGAAGGGCAACAGCATCCTGACTTGTATCAGCAATAGTGTGGCCAGCAGGGCCAAGGCAGTGATCATCCCCCTGTGCTTGGCACCGGTAACGCTGCACTTCGAATGCTGTGCTCAATTCTGAACCCCTCACTACAAGAGAGACATTGAGGTGCTGGAGCTGGTCCAGAAAAGGGCAATGGAGCTGGTGAAGGTTCTGGAGAACAAGTTTTATGAGGAATGGCTGAGGGAACCGTGGTTGTTTAGTCTGGAGAAAAGGAGGTTTAGGGGGACCTTATTGCTCACTGCAACTATCTGAAAGGAGGATGGAGTGAGGTGGGGGTTGGTCTCTTCTCCCACGTAACAAGTGATAGGACAAGAGGTAACGGCCTCAAGCTGCACCATGGGAGGTTCAAATTGAAATTAGTAAAAATTTCTTTCACTGAGAGGGTGCTCAGGCATTGGAACAGGCTGCCCAGGGAAGTGATGGAGTCACTGACCCAGGAGGTGTTAAAAAAACGTGTAGATGAAGTCCTCATTGACATGGTGTAGTGGTGGACTTGGCAGTTCTGGGGTAATGGTTGGACTTGATGGTCTTTAAGCTCATTTCCTAACTAGCTGATTCTATGATTCTACAATTCCATTAGGTTGGTGAATGTCGTGGTTTAAGCTGTAAATCAGCCACGCAGTTTGTTAACCCACCTCCCCCTCCTAAAAGAGCTGCCGCGGTT
>JAOEHY010024151.1:0-77497 GCA_025447955.1 Psilopsiagon aurifrons
AGTTCACCAATTTGTTTTTCTAATTTCAAAACCCCTATACATTTATTTGTTATTTAAAATGTACTTTGAGAACTTGCCAGTTGGGAGAAAAAAGTGATTCTCCTCTCCTGATGAGAATACCCCTGATTCAGCTCCTCTGGATTGTATTCCACTTTATGTGTCTTTACTTATTGCACACAGTAGAGTGCCAGTTCTTGTGGGCTGCTGTATGACAGCTGCCTGGATGGCTTTTCAGCATGCAGACCCCATGAGTAACGCATGTGCTGCTGTTCAGGAACTGTTCTTCCATCTCTATTATCCTAGGTTCATCCATTCTTCCATCTGTCATTCTATATGCCCCTGCATTTTGTTAGGAGGAACTGCATTAAACCTTGTTTAATCTATTAGGGTTGTATGTAATACAGTTAATGCTTTCTCAAGTTGATGCTGAGTCAGTGCCCTGAAGTAGAATATCCTTACTCCTGTGTTTATTCTCATAAGAGCAGTCTGTTCATGTGCCTTAACCAGGACCTGTATTTGCTTTAAACACTAATAGAATTTGATAAAATTCCTCTGCAGATTCACATGGTTTTAAATAGTTCTCAAAATTTCCTTAAAATCTTGACACTCAGTTGTTCTGATTGCTGTTCTGATGGCTTCTCGTACAATAAGAAACTGTCTTTCAACACAAAATTCAATTCACTTGACAGTAATTGTCAGATGTGTTAACTCCCTCCCTCAGAAACCTGTATAAGACCTATATAAAACCTTTAGTGAGTGTTGGGTATTACTGTTAACTTCAGTTGGCAGTGATGCTCGTAGTGATTTCTGACAAATCTGACATCATATCCTTGTTAATGCAGCAAGAGCTGTGTACTTGTGGGGACCACTGGTTGTTGCTGTGAGCTGTTAAAAAATGGAGGCTGTTGCATTGGAAAGATGAGCTTCAGGAACTGCCATTTCTCCGGCAGAATTGCATTGTTCACGTAATGAGTTGATTTAAATGATGTGAAATGAGTGTAAGTATCTTAATGACTGTATTTTTATTTGTAATGTGGAAGCTTAGAATACGGATTTATTTATATGCCTGCAATTTCAGTGGTATTTGCAGTGCTAAAATTGAAGCCTGTCGTTATGGAACTTGATTATTTCAGGAGTAGCTGTTCTGGTGTATATTGCTAGATTAAAACCTCAAGTTCACTAAGCTGAATTGAAAAGGATGACTCTTGGTACTGAAATGGTAAAAGATGGTTCTAAAATATGTCCAGACAATCCTCCATTTTTTGGAAAATCCAGTCAGTTCGCTGCGTCTCCTAAACACTTGGAGTGGCTTTGGAGAGAATGGAGCTGGTTGAAAAGGACAGAAGCCTACTGCAGGCATTCTTACAGTGCTGGGGAGAGCCTTGAATGGTGAGTGAGCTCTGTGTACGGACTCCTCCAAAGTTTAGGGTAAAGTAACCATGAAGTTGGTCTGTTAGGATTTGGGGGACCAGTCATACAGCTTTGTTTTCAGGCGAAGGAGAGAGGGAGGGTGTTGTCTTCCAACAGCTTTCAGGTCCCTGACATCCTTTTTTTGGCTTCTGTTGAACATGAGTGGGTCATGGCAGTTACTGTCTTAACTTCACAGTTGCTGTGCAGAAATAAAAACCTGGAGTTACCTCATTCAGGGCCTGTTTTCCTTCTGGATGCTGCTGCTTTCTCACAGACAAAATGACTGTTTATGCTTCCCCTGACGCCTCCCACTCTTTTGAGACTCTGCTGATGGTTATGTTGGGTTTTTTGAAGGGGAATAGTTACTTAAGGTATTCTGAAATGTTTAAATGTTTCTCTTTGGTTTTTTAGATGTGCGCAGTATTTTCTGCAGAATACATTTAAAAGCTTCTGTTGCAGTGGTCTGTTCTATTTGTGTGCATTGCACTAAGAATTCATGTACTGATCAGAATTGGAGGGTGGTTTGTTGTGCAGGCACACAGCTAAGTAACTAACTGTCAGGAAATAGACATTGGAGGAAGAAAATCTGCAAGCCTAAACCTCTTCACTTTGTTACTGTATGTAAAACATGTTGAAAGAAAGATAAACCTCATGTTCTAAGTCGCTGACATTGGTTTTGTTTGGAGTTTTTTGGTTTGCTTTTTTTCTTCTTCACAGTCGAATTTGTATGAATATGTTCCCAAAAGTGAAGGAGACCAATTTAATTCCCCAGGAAAAGGGTTCACATTGCATACCTATCTTCTCTGTTCCCCTGTCAGCTCTGATGGTGGATAGATGCTCACTATTAGGGCAGGGCAGGAGGTTAACCCTCATTTAAGCCTTATGCATTACTTCTGCGTGAGAGTAGTGTCTGCTGTAGCTGCTGCAAGTTGCTGCAGCTGCCAAACCTCCCTGTTTTGGACAGCAGATGGAGAATTGGGTATCAGCTTTCCTGTTCCCTTACACTTTCCTATAGTTTGCCCAGACCTCTGTTAACAGTGTAGAGCATGGCTTTGAGATCATAACTGTAATTCAGATAAGAATCATTTTTCTTAAGGTATTTCTCCTTGTAAACCATGCTTTAAAGTTTTTGAAGACCCATGTTCTTGGATGCTTTAGTACTCACACCCAGAAGTATACGAGCCAGAAGACAGATAAGGCAGATGATTAATGGAATGTCACTGTGAATTTTGGTGGCATGTAGTTCCTGTTCTTGTAAGGACAGGATGTTCTTCATTTTGTGATCCTTCTGTTATTACTAGGCAGGTTTGTTGGTTTTTCTTTCAAAAATAGTGTTGAAAAGAGGGTTTTAAATTTGGAAGGGAGGTGATTTGGTGCCTGACGGAGTCATTTCACAGGCATGGGAAAATGATAACTTACATTTTTCCTGGTCTTTCAGTACTGTGCTCATGTAGCCTGCATAGCGTGGGATGGCTTATCACATGCGGTCCGTCCCACTGGATGCTTTGGTTCAAGTGTTAGCATGCACCTGGCTTCCTCTTCTGAGCCTTCCTGCTTTCATGTGAAGTCTCATTTACGCACTTGTGCGGCATAGCTGGCAAAGGCTGGGTGCTGGAGATGTGCTGACTGCCTGCTTTGGTGTAGAATGAAGGCTGTTTCTGTTTGCTTTTCTGAGAGAATTTTCTCCTCCCTCTAGGGAGAAAGAATGCTTTCAGTTGAATGCTTTAGATAACAAATTGTGGGGGGCTGAGATAAGTCTTTTCTTACTGGAGCTCATAGGTTTAAAAATTTAATCTCAGATTTCCATCCATCCACAGAGTAAACCCTGATCAGCTTTTTCGAATGATATCAAGAAGTCTAACAGAAGATGCTACTCCTTCAGAATGCTGCTGTTCATTATGCTTCAGCTTGCTTGCCAGTAGTCCAAGGTTCACTTGGATGAGACAAGTGAATCAGAGAATAGCTTGGGTTGGAAGGGACCTTTTAAGGTCATATAGTCCAACCTCCCAGTAAATTAGCATCTTGCTTCCCAAGATCAAAAGTTATCAGTGGCAGAAAAAGAACAGAATCAGTTTCTTAAAGCTATTTTCTGCTGTAGCCCAAAATAACTTCAACAGTAGCTCTTTTGGAAAAGTGATTTTGCTTCCATCTGGGCAACTCCGCCAGTGGGGGCTTCAGTTGCAGTGGGAGGTTCTTTGTCATGTTGAATAACCTGAGCAAAGCTGGCAGTAAAAGTGCCTGTCTCTGTCTGCATTGGGAAATCCAATTTCACTGAGTGAGGAGGAAACTGACTGAAGGATGCTGAGGTGTACAGAAATGGGAATCCTGACAGAGGTTCGCTGAGGGCAGGTGATTGCATTGCTAGGCCATTGGCGCATTGTAACTGCAGAAATTGGACCTGGGGGCTGAAGGAAGAAAAGCTGGATTTGAGGAGGCTGATCTACTCTTCTGGTTTTCTGTGGGCTTTGTATGTTTGTTTGTTGGGGGGTTTTGGGGTGGGCTCTGTGTGTCTTACAGTAGGATCAGTATAAAGTTTGAGGGGGCAAAGAGGCTGACATCTGTGATCTGTATATAGTCTTTAGGAGTGTGATCTACTTAAAAGCATCTATTATATGCAGCCTATCACTTTCAAGGTATTGTCCTTCAGTGGAAGTAAAGAGGACTATTAAAAGTCCTGAATTTGTTTGCTATCAGTTTCCTCCTCTGAGCTGTGAGTGCAGCTCACATCTGCAGCTGTGCTGTGTGAGCAGGGAATTGTACTTTATAGACAGTGCTTGATACTGAAATTTGGAGGGTCCCTTCTGGAACTAGCATAAGGGTGAAGAACAGGCATTTTGGCCTCAGCAAATGGGGAAGAATGCTCCTTGTATTCTTAAAGCCATTCCAATGGTTTCCTCAGCAGACATAGACATCCTGATTCCTGTACCACTGTTGCTGCCAGTCCTGAGGAAGGAAATGGACTTGACTTACGATGCCTGCCCTCAAGTTTTGTCTGGTAGGATGGGGGTTTCTCTACAGTGAGGTCTTTATGACCTGCTTTCATCACCCTCACTTGCATAGCTGTGTACTGGGCTGTGCTGAGTACTGTTAGAGCTTCCAAGCCAGCCCAGAGAGGAAGGGTGGGCACGGAGCAGCTTGTGTGGCAGGAACCCTTTATGCTGGTACTGCCCTGAAGACCTTTTGCATTGCTGAACCTTAGGCGTATGGTGTCAAATAAACTTGTCATCCTCTATTGCTGTACAATGGTGACTGCATTATAAACCAGGTGTTTCATAGAAGCTTCCTTGTTGAAAGTAAGAGAAGAGGCATCACTGGTTTTAAGAGAAATTAATAGCTGGTGGTAAGTCAGTAAATGTTTCTTTATTACTGACCCTTTAAACTCTTAACTTGAAATACTTTATTTGTAGCTTATTGACTCTTTAATTGCCCGTGGCTCTTACCTGGGTTTAGGTGGGAACAAGTGTGTGTTTAAATGTGAAAATACTGATACTTGATTCTTTATGAGTGAATACATCAAAACGTTATTTAAGCGGTATTTATTGAAAGATGGTCTAGGAAGGCGTTTCAAATTGCATTGCCTTCCCTTTTCCTTTGGAATGTACTAGTACCCAGAAGACTCTTTTATAATAAGAATGTATGTTTCTAGCTGAGAAAATTAATGAAGATCACATTTGCCTTGTGCTATCTGCTGGAGCTTTTTTTTTTGTGGCATGGTGGCATTTAAGAATGCACATTATGCTCTTTACAACTGAATTGCAGGGTTCAGGAGTTGGATGACTTTTTTGTTTCTTCTTTCTTTCTTTCTTCCACAGTGGCAATTAGTCATTATCACTTTGTAAGTAGTAGCAAAAGCAGGTTTAAAGCTGGCTAGATTTGTCTTCCATTTGTAGTTTTTTGGCTTCCAGTGCCTTGTCTGTTAATTTAAGTAGTTCATTAACGGCAGCACATGTCTTTAAGCTAGACCAGATGCATTTTGATCTTTAAATTGTGGAAAAGTAAGGCTTGAAAGATATTTTTCATAGATACACAAAGCGCTTCTCTTTTGTGTTGTGTGAAAGCAGGTGCTGCGGAACTTGTTGACAATTACAGGTCACTGATTTTGTGAGGTACTTTGCATGCCTTCTGTGTTGTTCTTAGGCTCTTATGTGTGTGGTTTAAACATTGTTATTGTTTCCATGTTCTTCCTGTTTTAAAGTCCCTTTTCATAAACACACTAGCTAGTACTTCACGTGCCAAAAGAGTGTGCAAGCTTAGGTTCCTGGTGTAGAAGGCATCCTCCTGCCTTGGGAGGATGCTTCTCTGCTGATCGCAGTGCTCCCTCTTGTGTTGGGTTGCCCTCTGTTTATGCTGCCCTTTTGACTGACATCAAGGCATGAAGCATCTGGTTGTTTCTTCTGAGTCATCCTTAGGCAGCAGTCCACTCACCTAGGAAACATTCTGTCCTACCTCTGGATATGATGTTCCTTTTCGCTATGGAAGTGAACTGACTCTTTTAAGAGTGCCTGCTTCCTTTTAGTGGATATTTCACATTTTCTTCCTCTGTAACTAGTTAAGGAACACAGCTTCTTACGGGCTTCAGTTTGGGGAGCTGGCATCAGAAGTGGCTAAGACGGTTCAGCAGGCTTGTACTGCTTTTTTGGACAGTATCCTGCCTTGTCCTGCTTTCACAGAACCACAGCGTGGTTTGGGTTGGAAGGGATAGTCCAACAGAAAGTTCCAGCCATCTAGTTGGAAGGTATCAACCATTGGGTTGGAAGGGATTGTCCAACCATCTAGTTCCTGCCATGGACAGGGACGCCCCCCTGTAGACCGGATTGCTCCAGGCCCCGTCCAACCTGGTCTTCATGCCTGTTTGCGACATCTTCTGTAGTTTCCCCCTAGTGGAAAGGAACCCATATGGGTGTCTTCTTTCTAGTTGATGTTTTTGGGATAATGTCTGCAAGGTACAGACAAATGTCTTAAACTTTTTCACCATTCATAAGTATTTCCTCTTCCAGGTCAGTGTAGCTTCTCCCAGGCAGCGAGTGGAGTGTGATGTGGTACATGCTCTGAAAGAACAGTTAGGGTGCCCTGGACACACTGCTCGTATCCAGTATTTACATAGACCAAGTCTATACTATAACTTCTTGTGACACAAAAATATTGGTTGTCAATTCAGTTTTTAAATTGATTATGATCCTGGTACTTTCTGACTGTCCAGGTAGGAGGTGGAAATCAAGAGGAATCAAGAGAGTTCTCTTTACCTAAAGCAAGCTCTTACAGAAATGAGGAACAGAAAAAAATGCAATTTTACTGCAGAAATGTTAGGGTACAATGCATACATAATAGCACAATGCAGATATAGTTCTGTTACAAAATACGTGAAGTTCTGATTGTGATCAGTGCAGAAAAACAAAAAAGAAGCATGTCGATTAAAACCCGAATCAACAAGTGAATCAGTTTAGAAACTAATCTGCAAAGAAAGTGTCATGGATCTGCACGTAGTTTTATTATGAACAAAAATTAAGTGCAAGAAAAAGACTTTGAACACAACTCGTTAATGTCTTTGACGTTTCATTTCACAGCATTACTGTATACAAGGAATATGACTGTTGCTAACACTGAGTAATTCTGCAGAAAGCAGATGTGTTGGTTGCCTGTAGTGACGCTCTTACTGCGGACAGCGTGGGTTGCTCTTCACTCTCCAGAAACTTGTCAATTTGCAAGTTCTTCTGGTTTTCTTCTATAAGTGAAGTGGATCTTGGCATGTGCTTTCTCTAACTTCTGTTGTGAAGCTGTTGCTTAATGATTTTTGTGCTGTTCATTATGCTAAAGCCCTATAAAAGCTGAGACTGAGAAATCTGCAGTGTCAACAGAATTAATAGGTTAGCTATAATGGTACTAAATGGGGAGAGGCTTTCATGGGGTACCTAACTTACTTTGAGGAATATATTGTTTCAAAGCTGAGAGCTGCATGTATATTAGGCAAGCTTGCCTGTGTTAACACGTTCAAAGAGTGACTTTTCTCAGTGGAAACAAGAACTGCAGATTATATTTTGAGAGGATCAGCACAACTGCATTGTCTGGTTGGGTCCCAAAGCATTGCTTGTGTATTGTAGCCTAAAATTTTGGTGGGAAATGTTTTGGACACTGCTCACACTGGTTTTACTAATGAACTGACACAATGCTGTATGTATTCCACTGTGGCTTTTTAAGTTACAAACAACTTCTGTTTTTCTTTAACTTCAGGCAAAACAGGGCCAGCAGTCTCACAGAGTTATTTCTGTTCTTTTCAGTGATGTTTTGGCACTGCCTATTTTCAAACAGGAAGATTCCAGCCTTCCACAAGAAAATGAGACCAAACATCCACCCTTCCAGTATGTTATGTGTGCTGCAACATCTCCAGCTGTAAAATTATACGATGAAACTCTGACATACTTGAATCAAGGTTGGTATACATATGTTGCAGGCATAACTATAGTGCATGCAGCTTCTGGTGCAAGTCTGAAGCTGGAATTGTATTTAATGTTTTGATACGCGTGGGTACATCCAAAGTCAAATGCATGTAGGAAATAAGGTTGGATACCTTTCTAGTAATCTTGTTTTGGCCATCTTGCAGATTCATAGCTGTACTCTGTCATTACTTCCCTTTTACAGGCTGTTTTGTTGTCTTGATTTTCCTTTCTTTCTTTCTTACCCCTCTGTGTGTTACCCCTCTCCATTCCCCTCTTCCCCCCAGTAAAATCAACCTGATGGAACTATTAGGAGGCAAACTTCAAGCAATAATAGCTTAAAATACAGGATTAATGTGGCCTTTGTGTTTAAACTTGATTGGTAATATGTACCATTGTTACCAATTTAATCAGACTGTGTAAGTACAGTCTGATTAAAGTTTCAAGGCATGCACAGACCCCCTCAAAAAGTCATAATAAATGTTAAAATGTCAGTTCTAAATGAAGTGTTTCATAACAGAGGCCACTGTAATCACTCTCTAATCGTCTATGCATATCTGCCCAGAACGGTGTAATGTTTGAATCAAACCCACAAGTGCAGCTACCTTTGTAGCTTGTAATTTCACTATCCTCTGCCTACCTGCATCAGAAATTAACAGTAAGTATTTTGTGTGAGTCTTGCTGTTTTTTTCCCCTCATAGCCTGCAGTTGATTTGCATTCAAATTGTTTTTCTTCTAAAGAGGGCACTGATTGCTGTTAAAATAATATGGATATAGTCATTGCTATGTGATAAAACCTCCCTCACCTCTGGAAATGACACTGGTGTCCTAATCTTAGCCAGCTGGTATGGCGAACTCATATAATTCATCATTTGTTTTGGACCATATCAGTGGTTTTGTACACCCACCTCCCCCTCCCTTGGCTCTCATGCTGTAGGATCGTTGGTTTTGCTTTTTCTTTTCCTTGTGGGCTTTGACCCCAAATCTCTTAATAGACAGCAGTGTGATGAGAAGACACAGTCCTGCAGAATGGCTTGTATGAAAAACAAAAACAAGTAAAAAGATTACATTCACCATTTCCTTTCCATATCCTACCATGGTTTGGTGCAGTTAATCTTCTTAGATCCTGTGCTCCTTTGAGCACTGGACTACCTTAGTGTGCAGAGCCATGTATTGGTGAATTTTCCTTAGTCTCGTGAGTTTTTTAACTTACTAATTGCTTTACTAGGTTTGCTGGAGTTACTGTCTTTTACATGTGTTTTCTTGATAGGATAACCTTTTTGCTCAAGTTGAAATGCATTTAATACTGTGAACATGATGCATGTCATGTCTGGAACGCTTGAACTGTGTATTGGAGCCCTAAATCTAAGAGTAGATTGTATATAATTTAATACTGTCATGATGACAAAGCATCACTTTCAGCTTTCCATGTGAATAAAGCTGCTAAGTAATTCATCTTGCACTATCCAGTCGGTCTGAATATGCTTTAAGCATTACTTGACTCTTCTAGTAATGTGAACAGTGGATGTTCTGTAGGTGATTTCTGGTGTCTGACAAACACATAATTGCAGTGTTCAGCCATTTGCTTTCTCAGGTTTATTTTTAACCACTCGGTAGCTTGAGTGCTCTTTTCAGGAGAAAACCAGCACAACTGCAGCAGTGTGCTGGGCCAGCAAGATGCTTTGCTCTGCTTAAAAAGCTTCAAAGCTTTATAAACCTTAAGCTCTGTAGAAATATACTTTGTTTTCTTCAGCGCCAGGATCCAGCCTCCCTTGAAGCTCAGCTCCGTGTTGGGAGCCAGCACAGGTTTGCAAGCTGAAGGAAGAAAGTGTTTGCTATCTTGCCTTGAAGGACAGCTTGCCATTTAAGTGACAGTGTCTGAAATGACTCTAAATGTTTGATCTTCCCTTGAAAATCTCTTAATGTAAAGATTTCTTTTCCAAAGATGCTTTTGTGGTTTTCAGTGTCTTTGGTAACTTTTCCTGATGTCAAAAAACGAAAGGATTGGGATGCCCTTTTCCTAATTAAATATGGGGAAAGATCAAAACAGTTGGCCAACTTCCCTTGTGAAGCCAGCTTAAAATCAGGAGCAGTTTGCAACACTGAGTTGGACTGATACCTTTGTTTGCATAATGAGTTGGGTCCTGGGCAGCTGGCTCTAGGTGGCCCTGCTTGAGCATGGACAAGAGGACCTCCAGAAGTCCCTTCCAAACTTGACCATTGTGTGTTTTTTATGGAAGAGGGTACTGTACATGCTGCTGCTTTGCGCCTTTGGCTACTCTCCAGGAAAGAGCAGAGGAAGCAGTATACCTAGCTCCCATGCAGAGATGACTAAAATCAGTGCTGTGGTGCTTCTGCACACAGCGAGCACCAGAGCACCTTCACACTTCACACCTTCAGATCCAAAACTCTAGACCGGAATGTATCTATCCATTTGTCTTGAAAACTTCCCATGCTGTTTTTTGAGTTGGGTATTCCTTGATTTTTACCTCCATCAAATCATCAGTTTTAATACTTCATACAGGTGAAAGGTTAACAATACTTCTTGAGCAGTCAGTCTGATATTTTGTTTTCTTCTCTCCCCTCTTTAATAAACGAGGGAGAACAGAGAAATACTTCCAAATTCTTATTAATAGTGCCTGATTGAAGAAAAAGCTAGCTATAGATGCAGATGGATTTACATATGTTATGTGTGAGTAAACTAACGCTGGTAGTTGAACAACTCTTACTAACAGGAAAGAAGTTCTCTCCTGTTGAATATAGGAGGACGAATGATCTATTGCTTTACTGGGGTGCACTGGGTTCATTTGTGTTTTGTATGGATTTATGTAATCAGTGGTCTCACCAGTGATCAGATGCTGCTGGGGTAAAGTAAGTCTGTACAGATGTAGGGTATTAATTGTCACAGCCCATTTTGGATGGTAACATCAGTCTATGACACAGTGAAAGGAATTTAAGAAATCCTTTGCTCGTCACAGGGCTGTGACAGCGGAACTTCTGCCTTGTAGGGCGAGTCAATAAATGCCTCTTAATGTAGTAGACACTAGAATGTGAAGGTAGTTGGGAGGGTAATGTAGAAGGTAATGCATTTAGTGCACTTGATCTTAGTGAACTTTGAAATCTGTTTTGTCCTGCATTTAGGGAAACGTGATTTTTGCCAATGAGTATGTGCTGCTC
This sequence comes from Psilopsiagon aurifrons, assembly GCA_025447955.1. NCBI lineage: Eukaryota > Metazoa > Chordata > Aves > Psittaciformes > Psittacidae > Psilopsiagon > Psilopsiagon aurifrons. Next base: position 11,019 of record JAOEHY010024151.1, read on the forward strand.
CCCTTCAAATTCAAAACATCCCTGTAGTTCAAATAAATCACTTCAAGCTTTGTCTTTTTTGAAGCACACCAGTTCATCACTTTCACTGGGGAGATAGGTTTGCTCATGTATTCGTTCAAATAACCAGTAACTGGCTCTTTCAAATGCTTATTTCTGAAGTCATACAAAGCCCAAAAATCATACAAAGTCAACAGGTAGGTGGGCAAAGTGAAACATGGGCTAGTAGTATGTGTGTTGCAGGAGGAGTATAAAAATGGTGCAGGAGTTTGTTTCAGAAGACCAGGCTGTGTTGCCTGGTTCTCAGTATATTGCCTTTTATCAGCTTCAGAAATAAAGGAATACAGCTTTGGAAAATAATACTAGAGAACCAAGTGCTTACATTTCATGTGAAATGAAATACTTCACCTTTGAAAGTGTCTGTAGTTTTAAGGGGACCAAAAAGTGTCATTTTGTTCCATTAGTTACTGTGTTGTAAAGTGAACCCTGCTAGTATACAAGAAGTTTCAGGTACTGGTATTCTTGTGTCCTGTGAACCAAACTTGAGTTGAGGTGCATTAACCACAAAATAGCTTCTACTGATAAAAATCTCTTCTTTTTTAAAGGGCAGTCCTATGAGATACGGATGCTGGATAATCGGAAAGCTGGAGACATACCGGAGATCAATGGAAAGCTGGTGAAGGTGAAGTTCTCAAGATAGTGTTAGGAACTCTGGGGCTTGCTTATGAAGAGAGTAGTTTTTAACTGTGTTGGGCTCTGATTCACAGAGGCATGCAGCCAGCTGATCTGACCAGCAAAAGATACGGGCACAGTGGAACCTAATGCCTAGTTTTGTTGTTTCTGGTTTACTGTAAATAAAACGAATATACACATCTGTGTTTCCCCGTTTATGAAGGGTTCATTTCATGAGACTTTAGGTAACTAAAGTTGAGCTCACCAAATCATGTACCCTTTCACAAGGTCTGTAGTCTGATCTGGCTTGAGATGAGATAAATCTCCACTAAATGTGCCCATGTCTTTCAGCCCGAGTAAAAGGAAGCACACAGTGAAAGGAGCAGTGATCTCAAATTTAGGTATCTGTAGTTAGGGTGAGAGAAATCCAATGTACAGACTGTACATTTTGTGGAGCTTTTATTTCCTGCTGTCACTAGATACTTTGAGCCATATTATTTATGAAGGGTGGCTTGCTTGTGTAGTCCTGTGCCTTATTCTTGCTTGTGGGATGCTTGTTCAGGTATAGTTTCAGGAAGTGTTAAGCACAAGCATAAACCTGGGATTTGAGTTGTGTAATTAAACCTTTTACAACCTGGCATGTTGACTTGCTGTAATAAGCACGTTGACTGTTTCGCCTGCCTTAAGTGCTGTTTCCTTATAGCCTTGGGCTCTGTCTCTGCTGTAATTTTACAGGTTCATATATTAGCAATGAGCCATTTGGTAGGCAGAGTAGGACAAAGCAGTGTAAAAATCTAAAGAAATTAACTTTATCCTATGAGGGTATTGTAATGCTGCATCAACAAAACTTTCCAGTACTTAAATACTGTAATGCCAGTACTTTTGTTAGTGAGGGATGATTGCAGGTGTTTCCATGTTCCAGACCTGCCAGTTTACAGTGACAAAGGAGCAGGGGGGTGTGCATGTGCATGTACTCACACGTGCACATGTGCTCTCTGTGAGCTTTGAAATAAAGCCTGAGTGGTGCAATGTATCTTGAAAAGATGCTTCATTCAAAAGTTACTGGGTTTTTTGGATGCTTTAATCCTTACTATAGACTAATGGGGAAAAAATGATAGAAATCTGGGGTTTTGTTTGGTAGCAATTAATATGTACAGTGGTTTTCCCGCTCAGTATGACAAATTGCTTTGTATGTGCAGCAGAATATGACTTAAGTGCACAGCTGTATCAGAGCTGGTCACAAAAATAGTTACTGTTGGTTAATTGCTTCTAGCTGCATCAGCTGCGTAGTATTTTTAGATTAGGGGTTCAGCTAGGATAGTTGGAGAAGTGGTGAGGTTGTTTATTCTTACCACTACTGAAAATCACAGATCTGTCGTAAATATGCTGACAAATGCTAGGAAAGGGAGTGAAAAAAAGAAAGGTCAGACAGTATTTACTGCTTTTTAGGACAGATTAAGTCTTCTGTGTTTGGTATCTAAAATAAGTGGGTGTTGCCTATGCAGTGTTGGTATTGTGCTGTGGGTGTTGCTCAGTTCACTGGGTGTAATTCATAATGACCTTCAGAATATGCAATCACATGTAATTCTCTTTTGCCTTTTTACTACATTTTCAAATCTCTTGTGCTGCTCAATTCTGTTTCTGTGATCCAGAACGCTTTGGGATACTGATGTTTCCCAAATATTTTGCTGTAAATATGTATTTTTTGGCACTGTTGCTATTTTGCAATGTTTTAATGCTTTATTTTCAAGCTGTTTCTAAACATGGAGTAACTTTGTGGCTCATCAGATGCTTGTTTTCTTCTTTGTTAGAGTATTATCAGAGTTGTGTTCCATGACCGAAGGTTGCAGTATACAGAGCACCAGCAGCTAGAAGGTTGGAAGTGGAACCGCCCTGGGGACAGACTTCTCGACTTAGGTATAACTGTTTCTATCTGTTGACACTTTAAGAAAATCACTCTCCAAATTGAAATTGATCTCGGCCAGATCCGTGCTAGGGCTCATGAAAACACACAGGACAGATTTGTGTATACTGCTTTGTCTTCGGGTTTATTTTGAACGTAAATGTTCCACCACTTTCATATTCCTTGAAAACCTTGAAGTGCTACAGAAGCAAGATAAGCAGTAAGGTAGCAACTACAGCCTTACATGTTTAGTAATCTTTCTAGTTTTGATGCTAGATGTTACAGTGGTCAGGAGAACACAATCAAAAGTAACTTCTCTAGTAGATCGTGGAAATGGCACCAACATGGTTTCTGTACTTTGAGTCACTTGCTCATTTTTGGTGCATAAGCTCTGTATGGGTGCGTGGGGGGGATGAGGAGGGGAATCAGGAAACACCCCCAAACCCTGAACACTTCGTATGTTGAGTCTACAAAGATTCTTCAGATCACTCCTAAGAATCTGCTTCCAGGCTTATGGTCAAGCTACGAACGGCCGCGTTTTTCCACCCTACCTGTGTTTGCTGATGGTAACCTTGTATTAAAATTTATTTGTAGTGTTTTCTTGGAATGATTATTTTGAAATATATGCTGCTTGTTTTAATAGATATTCCAATGTCTGTTGGAGTCATTGATATCAAGACAAATCCAAGCCAGCTCAATGCAGTTGAATTTTTGTGGGATCCAACAAAATGTACATCTGCTTTTATTCAGGTTTGCAATTTTACTTGACTGGATGTCTGTGTTTGGTGCCTTTCAGGTCACAAACAGTAGTATATATGCACTGTGAAGCTTCCTGGTTTCTTACATGTGGGACAGCCAATAAATACCAGCTTTGTCAATAAACGCAGGTTCATAGTTCTGTGAGGGTCCCTAGTTAGGGTTTTCAACCTCACTTGGGTTTATAGAAGCATCTTCTAAAAACAGTTTACATAAAAGGCTTTCAGCAAGTTCTGTGAATAAAGCTGTCAAGGTTAAACTATTTAGTTACAGAGTTATAGGTTTCATATATATCCCTCTAAATAACTGTCATCACTGATGGATGTGTTTTAGTTGGGTCTCTCCTAGTGGTGAGCTTCAGCAGAGACTCAGGCTTGAGGGTACAAAATGAAAAGTAACGTGCTACAAAGAGTTTTAAAGCAGACATTTAAAAGCTGTTCCTTCCTGTGTAGTTGGCTTCCTTGTGGTAGGATTTTTGCCATTTATGCATTTGATACTCAGGGCGATTGAGCGTGCTGTCTTTGGAAATTGTTTAGGTAGACTGTTACGGTTTGCACTGGAATTTTTAGCTTGCTTTTGTCTCAGATCTGGTTTTAGTATAAAATAAAAAGGAGCTGGTATGAAGTTTAAGGTAGCAGCACTTCTCACCGAGGCTACTAAAATAGGTTGTATTCCACACTGCAAGTACGTTAACTTTGATCTCGTACAACTGAAGCCACTTTTCCTTCTAAGAATGACATAATTACCAAAACTTCATCTCCTTGAAGAAATGTGAGAGAAATTAGTGGATATTTTTGTTTATGCGCTTCCTTAGAAGCAGTAACAGACCGAAGGAAATGGATCCGGTTATTACTGTTATGCAAGTGTAGTTCACGTATTCTGAAGGCTAGAGAGCACAGCATAGCAGCACTGATTACACACTTAAAGCTTCAGTTTCCAGTCTGTGGGTCTCTGTTGTTGATAGCCAAAGGAAATAAAAAGCATTGTGGCATTGGCTCGCTTAAAATTCCACAAGGAAATAAAAAACCCAAAGAAGTTGGGAGCACTGTTCAGTCAGAGTCGTTATAACTCTTTCTGTTGCACTGATTTTCTCCGTGGATATCTTTTAGGGTATTTCTAGCTTATAAACCCAGTGTGGTAGTGCTTATTACAAGTAGCTCAAGTTTATTCCAGCTTTAATGCACTGGACAATAGTTTCTTGAAAAGGTTTTTGCTGTATTCATGATAGATACAGTTGTTGGGAATGAGTTCAAACTGAAAGAGGGGAAGGTCAAGTTAGATAATAAGGAAGAAGTTCTTCCCTGTGAGAGTGGTGAGGCCCTGGCACAGGCTGCCCAGAGAAGGGGTAAATGCTCCATCCCTCGCAGTGCTCAAGGCCAGGTTCGACAGAACCTTGGGTGACATGGTCTAGTGTCATGTGTCCCTGCCCATGGCAGGGAGTTGGAACTGGATGATCTTAAGGTCCTTTCCAGCCCTAACTATTCAATGATTCTACATACATTTTTCCTAAGATCCAGCAGGGTCTCATTTAATAAAATCCTATAATGGCTTCTGCTTCGTGGCAAGATTTTGGTGACATGCTTCCTTGTTTCCCTTCTCCCTTGTTGACTCAAGTACAGTGTTTTTGGCTTCATTTCTACATGGGCATGAAAAGGAGTAAAATGTTAGTCTTGCAGCTAAGTCCTCAGATAGGCTGGGTCATTTGTTCCTTGTCCTTAGAAAATGTGTGTGATGTTGGTAACGCATTATAAAACCCATGTCTAGAATACTTCTGAGGGTCCTTTTTGTTTGGTGGTTGGTTTTTTTTTCAGGTACATTGTATCAGCACTGAATTCACCCCTCGTAAGCATGGAGGAGAGAAAGGAGTTCCTTTTAGGATTCAGGTTGACACTTTTAAACAGACTGAAAACGGAGAATATACCGATCATCTGCATTCAGCCAGTTGTCAAATCAAAGTTTTTAAGGTAACAGAAAACATATCCTTCATAAGTCTCCCAGAAGCTCTCATAAAGATGGGGGATATCTTTATCTTCTACTTCTGAGATCAGATTTCAATAATAAAACCATTTTCCACTTGCGTTTTTGTTCATGTAACTATCCGTTTTTAGCCAAAAGGAGCAGACAGGAAACAGAAAACAGACAGAGAAAAGATGGAAAAGCGAACTGCACACGAGAAAGAAAAGTATCAGCCTTCATATGACACCACAGTTCTCACAGAGGTAACAAATGAGAATTGCATCTGCTGACTGAGGAGGAAATACATAGATACAGCATATTACTTAGCTGTAGTCTTGGAAGGGTTGGGGAAGAATTAGCTCTCTACGAAGATAAGCTTTTTCTTTGACAGCCTTGTCCAGTGAGCAGCAGCATTCCATGTTAAGTTCTTTGTTTAGTAAACTTTCATTTCAATACTCAATAGGTGCTTGCATTCAATCTGAGTGCGTTTTAACACTGACGGCACTGAACCCTAGAGCAAGTCTTTGGTACGGATCTAAAAACCTTGCAGCTGGAGGGACAAAAAAGAGGGGGGAATCTGGAGTTGAATTATCTGTCAAACTTGAGCTTTAGAGTCTCTTCTTTTGGAGATCACTGAATTTAAGGCCAGAGCCTCAGCAGGTTTTGCATTTTATTTAAGCATCAGTGAGTTCTATGCAGTTTATCTAAAGATTTCAGAAGTTTCTAAAAGGCTTTTAGATCTTTCCTCACTGTATAATGAAAAGAAATTGATCCAAATCTTTGGTGTTTGTCCAGATGAGGCTTGAGCCTATAATTGAAGATGCAGTTGAACATGAGCAGAAAAAGTCCAGCAAGCGGACTTTGCCAGCAGACTACGGTGATTCTCTGGCAAAGCGAGGCAGTGTAAGGGACTTCTGCTTACCTTTTCATTGTGCAAGATACCTTGTACAGTGTTAGATATAGGAGAAACTTCCATTTTGTAAAGTAAAAACATTGACTGCTGTGTATTAATATTACTTTTATGTATACCAATTACTCCATGTTTGCTTTCAGCAACGGAATCCTTCCTAAATCTAACACTTAAACTGTTGCAGAGGGACTGTGTAACTTTTAAGTCAAGAGCTTTCCATTTATGTGACTTTAAATGAAAACAGCTTTTTGCTTTCCTGTATGTGTGTAATTAGAAGTAAGATTGGTGAAATTTAGTGTTTTGTTCCATATCTGTACTTAGATTCAATTTAAGTTTCCATGTACGTCAGTATTTTTAACACACCATGTAGTATTGCAGATGGTTGATCATTAGTTACTGATTTTTTTCTTTAGCCAGCTACTTACTGTGCTTTAAGCAGGTTTAATGCAGTTCAGACGAGTCAGTACCTCTTCATGGTACATGCACACTGAGTATGTGCCCCCCAAATGAATCTCAGCACACATCCTGCACACTCCAGGATTTCTTAAATGGTGCTTCTTATTGTGAGTATTGTTGAGATCTTGCATTTTCAGATGAGAAACAATTGTGCCTCATCCATTTGGCAGGTTTAAATGTCAGTTAATACTGTAACTGTGGAAAACAATTGGTTGTTCTTTGAACAGGGATAACGTGCTGACAGCTCTTTCCCAGCAGTGTGCAGGCACTGACTGCCTTGACTTTTTTCCCCCAGATATTAGTTTAACATTTAGGTTATAAAGTACTTCAGTGTATGCCTCTTGTTTATAAACCATGTAAGTGGGTCGGGGAGAAGAGGCAATATTAAGTCAGATGGGTTCTTTGGAGGATTTGGGGGCTTTTTACACCTTGAAGGTATTAGCACTGAGCTGTCTGAATTTACCTTCTGCTATTCTTGGCTGTTGGGGTTTTCTTTCTTTCGGGATGTACGTTCAGAGTTCTTTGGCAGTGCAGACATTCTGTCACTTCTTCCACATGGCCCTGGCGGGGGCTACAGACAAGAGAAATGGGGATTATATCACTTTCACTTAGAAGACATGTCTGAAGTGTCTTCTGAGGCTGGTTCTTGGAGGGATTTGTACTTCCCCCGCCACCTCCTCTTCTCTCTGTTGCTATAAGTACTTCATTCAGTGATTGGTACTTCTAGGAAGAATATAGGAAAAGGCACTTTTAAAAGATACGACAAATCCCTTGTCCAGAGCAGGATGAACCGTCACCAGACAGTACCTGAAACTTGTCCAGCCTATTCTTAACAATCTCTTGAAGCACTTAAGCTTCCTTTAGCAGTACTTTAATTGTAGCAAAGAAAAATTGAGGTAAGACGGGTAGTATTGGACTTCTATTGCCTTTCCCAGAGCACACAAAGTGTGTGCTTTATGTGTATGCATTTCTATCTTGACTTCTTGCTTGGGCTGAAGGGTAACCCAGGCTGGTTTGGAATAACAACTATATACAGCTTTCCAGTTCTCTTAATTGTGCGGTTGACTGTTCCTGTTGGGATATTTGCCCTTAATAAAACACTGTTTTGAGGTCATTTGGTCAGTTTGTTGAGACCATGTTGTCTTCTATTCCTGTAGGATGAAATGCTTTCAGCCTTGCTAACTTGATATCATCTGCAGATTTAACACACAACCTGTTCCATCATGACAGTGGTTTTTATCATGAGTAAAATTATTAGAAGTCACCAAGCCCATAAAAAGTGCCACGAAGCACTGATTTTGCTCTATCCTTAGTGGAACCCTGACTATCGCTATACAGCCATTAAGTACTGGTTTTAACTATGTACATTCAGAGTGTAACTTGTTAGCTTGGTCTAGAAAACGTGTGATCTGCAGCTTGAAGGCCAACTCCTCAGCCTCCTTCTCTTGTCACCAGACAGGCAGATCCTTGTGGGCCTTGTAAAGATGGACAGGGGATGATGCATGTCTCTACCTTGAGCAGTTCTGTCTTCCCAGTTATAGTGGGCGGAAGGTTTGGCCCTTATTAGACTTCCCTCGTGCAGGGCAGATGTACCCTACATGCTAGTACAGTTGTTGCAGAGGAGCTTAGACACAAAAACTGAAGACCTGTTTCCCTATATTTAAGTATGAGAATTGACTCTGGTTTACATACTGTGTCTTTATATAAGATGGAATCTTGTATTTAGCGTGTCTGGGGAACTGTAGCTCCGTTGTAGAAGGAAAACAGGGTTGTTTGGAGTGTATTTTTCTTGACCAAGTCGAGAGTGCTGTTACTTACCCAGTGCTCCTTCCTTGATGCCCAGAAATACTTGGCTGTGACCTTTTCTTGAATTTCAGAATTCAGGTTGATCCAGTCTGTAACTCTCTTCCAAACTGGTATTGTTATCTTCCTCCTACACCTAGCCTTGTATACAGGCTGTCTTTCTTGTCCTTTGCTTTTCGCACCTCATTTTGTACATGGGTGTTTTCATTTTGCCCCTCCAATATTCTGCTGTTCTGTTTGCTGGATGCGTCTCATTCTGTTTCTTTTTGTTTCTCCCCCTGCCCCTGGTATGATTCTTGGAGCTCAGCCATAATTTGATTTGGCCAGGTTGGTTTCTTGCTGTGTTTCCTTTAAGAAACATTGAATGTAATGTATTTTCTTTCCAATTCAATTTGTATGGGATTCTAACGCCATACAAAGAGTTTGATGAAACGAGTTTGTTCTTCCTACTCTACTCCTATCTTTTCCTAAAAGCCAGAGATAGTTTTTCTGTTACCATCATCCATATTTTCCTTCTCATTCATTTTCCTAGGAATTCCATCTAGACTCTTCTCTTCTGAACATAGAGAAGCTAGAGCTGATCTAAGGAAGAAGAGGGAAAAAAACCCCACCAGATTCTTTCCCCTGCTTTGAATTTGACAAAGCAGGCACTGTGTTGTGATAGTTGGGTCTTTAGGATGGTGTCTGTAGAGACACTTCTTTTCTGTCTGCAGTACCTTGATTGATTTTTGTATTATACATATTATCTAATACATCCTATAATACTTACATTATCATATAGTATATTATAGTATAGTAAATCATATTATATGGGCTATGTCTATTTATAATTACATTATTTTACATTATATTATGTCTCAAGCTAGAATATATAAAGCCATCATTCGATTAAACTTGGTCAAACGGTAATTTCTCTCAAGTAGAACTGATTACAGGGCACATGAAGGGAGGTTGGAAGACTTTGAGGTGTAGACCTGGAAATAGATTGGAACATCGGTTTGGATATGGAAGATTGGTGCAGCAGCTGAATATTTTCTGTAACTGACTTAAATTTAGAGTGTAAAACCTTCCAGAGGCTATGAGTTAGGAAGGGCAGCTGGAGCAAAACTGGCAACATAAGGGTATAGTATTTCTTCAACTTGTTTCTCCTTACATCCATACTCCATATAGCAAATGTCAGTCGCATACAACTTATGCAGAGTGGCTGGCTTCCCATTTTGGAAATGAGTGCTTCTGCCTCCACAACAGATTTGCAGAAGGGTTTTGCCTTTGCACACAACAGCTGCAGTTGTTTCGGGCAAGAACCTCATATTTTATACATCCAGTAAAAAAGCTGTAGTAACACTGCTGCTTTGTTCTCTAAAGACGATGCTGTGGGCCGAGTCTGTTCTTGAAATTAGACTTGCTAGGTTTTGCTTTTGTGTTTATTTGGTATGTGAATATAGTATGGAGTTTGTTGCCAAAGTTCAGTTTTACTCTATAGCAAAGCACGAATTTGGGTAGATTCAGGTAGATGGGATGTAGGAAGAGAAATGACATCAAACAGTGGCTTAGAATAAGTTGAGGTTTTGCAATTCCTCAGAAGTTAGGAACATTCCGAGTTTAGCTGCTGCATATCTTGAATCTGAAAGTCCCACTTGGAAAGATGTCCTTTTTAACTCCGTGAAGCTGTTGGTCAGCACTCTATAACTTCATTCATGGCCTATGTAGAATGATGTTAAAGATCTGTAACCAAAATAGTTTTCTCCTTTTGAAGAATTAATCTGTTTGCAAATAAGACACAATCTCTGGAGCACAGTTATATCGATGTAGTGGTAATGGAGGGCAGTTAGTCTTGAGCCACCAAAGCCACCAGCATTGCAAGTTCACCAGTATATATTCATTGCTCATTACAGATAAAAGATTTAATACCAGTCTTCTCTTCTGTGGTGGCTTTTCACAGAGTTGGATGCTTCTGTTTGGCAGGGCGGCATTTTCCTCTCTGTGTCCAGTGGCCAGGGACTTCTGTATTAGTATCATTAGCTTGCTGAATGTCCTCTGCTTAACTCAGTGTTGTGCTTAAGAGCATAAAAAAACATCCTGACTGATCAGGCCACGAGTTCTTGAAGTCCAGTTGTCCTGACAGTGGCGATTGCAGGTGCTGAAGGCTGTGCCTGTGATCCATTCCCCTCGTAACTCTCCCATGCCTGGGAAAACTCCATGGGGGTTTTAGAAAGATAGTAGAATCCCTGCTGAATCTTTGTAGTGTTAATGGATTTGATGCCCAGGCATTTGTCTGACCCTGTTTCTGAACCCAGTGGGTTTGTGAAATGCAGGCCAGTTGTGCATGTGAGCGATTCCAGAGGCAGAAGCAGCTCACATGTACTTGCATGAAGACACTTGAAGAATACGTGGCGTTGTCTTTTTTCTTTCCTTTTTTTCTTTTAATAGCAGACTTTCTTGTTCCTTGAACCTTGTCATCTCAATGCTCAAAGACTAATTTTTCCCCTCCACAATGTATAAAGCAGGAGAACTGAGTCAATTAGGCATGCTGCAGTAGTATTATAGTTACTACCTGGTTTCCTTTTTTAAGCAGCTCATTCAGTCCTAGTGGGTAGGTAGGAATATTTTTGTTGGAAGAGAACACAAGGTAAGAAAGTGTTTCTGGCAGCAGAAGGCTTCTTGCTTTGGGGTGGGATTTTCTTTATCCAGATACTTCAGATGTGCTTCTTCCTGCCTTTAAACTCAGTTTTGTTGTGAACAGCTTCAGCTGGGTTTGAAGGCCAGAATCAGTAACTGCAGTGCATGCCTTGGGAATGGCTCAAAAGCTGTTCTCTGGCAGGAATGCATTCTTCCCTGCCCCTGATTTTAAATGTGTTGAACAGAATCTTGTGACAGAATTGCAGCTGAGGATGTACAGCTTGCATCTGTGTCTCCTGATAAACACCTTGCCTTAAAATTTAGGGAGTGAATGGACCAAAGAAATGATGTTTTCCAAATACGTCAGAAGAACGAAGATTACGTTGAGCTTTTATTTTTAACTTATGGCTTTGGAGCACATTAGGGAATGAAGGTCTCTTAACTACCTGTTGTAACACAGCATCTTTTGAGATGAACATTAAAATGAGTTTGAGAAGAGAAACAACAGATGGGAATGTACAGAACAGGAGGAAGAGTGGGTAACACAGGTGGGTCATAGAGGAGCATGCTTCTTGTGGATTGCACTCTTGTGCTGTAACGGGTGGCTTTAACCATGTAATCAAAGGCAGTGTGTGCCCGGTGCCTTGCAGACATACTGCTCTGAATCATATCTTGGGCAGCCTTTGTGCTATGCAGGGCATACAAGAATAGGTTATTTAAACTGTGTGTGCCATGCTGGGGAACTCACAATCCTGCTCTGACAACTGGAGTCCAGCACGGAAGTGTCCTGGACTGGTTTACAGAAGGCTGCAGCTGGTGGTGTGCTTATTTAGTGTTTCCCCTGGATAGTTGAAAAGGTTTTTCAACACACAGTAGCTCAAACATGTTTCCATTAATATCAGGTCTGCTTCTTCCCCCACCAAACGATGCTGTAACTCCGGAAGTTTCCTTACAGGACGTTTAGCTGGTGCATGATAACGTGTGTCAGAAATCCTTGGTGTTCGAAGAGGCATGGTCTTAGCTTACTTGATCTTGGGCAGCTTGCTTGCCTTAAATCCTGTCTTTGAACAAACCAGAATCTGCTTGGTTTTTATTCTTCTTTACAACCCTGCACTTGCAATGGTGCTGCAGACACCAAATGCTGGGTCTCATTTTGAAGAGCTTAATCATGATGGGTTAAGAATAATACCCCCAAGAACCTGACTGAATTAAACAGCTGCCTCATCAGATACTTGTGGTGGCTTATATTTATGTATAAACCCTCCAGTTTACCAGGCAGTTGAGGGAGTCCTCAAAAGCAGTACATGTAGACATCGTTCTAGTCCTGCAGTTTCTCAAATGCACAAGACACCTACTGAATATTCTGCCTGTATTTCAGCTGCATGTCAAATTTATCCACAAGGTTAAATCTAACTGCGTCGTTTCACCTACTGTTGCTGAGCACCTATTGTCAGGACATGATTACCTGCGGTTTAATCAGCCCCTTCACCCCTTTTAGGATGAAAAAAGCTTCTCAGCAGATGGCTCGGGGTGGTTTGTTTTAAATTGAGTGATCTGGATCAGTCTTCTGTCAGTTCCACCACTAATACCTTCACTTTGTTAACAGAAGACAGTATAAATAGGAGTCCAAATGAAAGAACAAGATAAACCAGAAGTGATTTTTACCTGCATGTTATGCGTGGGATGGAGGGAGTCTTTATTTGGAATGACAAATCTCTGTGGATAAACCCCTGCCTTTCATTTAAAGTGTGCCTCAGAGTAAAACATGCTCTGGTGTGCCAAGAGAAACTTACCTTTTAATTCTTCATCTTCAGTGCTCACCATGGCCTGATACTCCTACAACATTTGTGAACAACAGTCCTGCTCCTGCGCCAACCTTTACCTCTGCTCAGCATAACACCTACAGTGTCCCAGACAGGTAGGTTTCTTTTATGCACCCTAACTAAAGATTGCATTTTACAGTGATGGTGGTCTGGAGGTGTTTTCTGAGTAAACGCAGCTGCTCTCTGGTTCCACTGGGGAGCGAGGGATTGGTTTGACATTACACAGAGTAGTTCTGCTTCAGCGTTTTCCTTCTTCCTCTATGTTGTTGAAAACTTCTCCTCGTCCTTTGCCACGTAGCAAATACTTTACCTCTGAAGTGTTCTGATTTAGTCCCTGTCTATGGAAATGATTCAACCTCTTCCAGTACAAAGTCCTCGCTCCCCTCACACACAGTTAATACAAGAAGAAAAGGCAACAATAATCTTCACAAGCTTTTCAACACCAATTGTATTGGTAAAAGCATTTAGAATTGAGACATTAATTAAACTACTGTAATCAGACTTAGGTGAGCAAGGCATAACTTACAGTGGTATTGTCTGGTCTGTGTACTCTGAACTCATCCAAGTTAATTTGCAACAAGGCTCAAGTATTTTGCTTAATAGAATTCTAGTAATTCTTTTGTTTCTTTTCCATCTGTAGCAATTCTTCCTCCCCAAATCATCAAGGAGATGGAAGCTCTCAAGGCTCTGGAGATGTGAGTGTTTGCTTTCTGGTACTGCTCATGGCTGCAGTTGTATGTTTGTCAGAACATTTGATTTTTACATACCCTGCTGTTGATTATTGAGGAAATGTTCAACTTGGGGGGGGGGGGTCAAATGCTTTTTCATATCCAAATCACCATCTCTAATCTTGTTTCTTACAGCAGCTTCATCCTTCAGCCACAATCCAGGAAACTCAGCAGTGGTTGCTCAAGCATAGGTTCTCTACCTATACAAGGCTTTTCTCAAATTTCTCAGGTATCTCTACTATCGAATGTTCAATTTGTATTAGAAGGCATTTTGTTCCCATTAGTTTCATCCAGATTCACCCTGACCCCCCAGAGTGGAGCTGGGTTCTGTTTGCACTGTGGCCGTTCACGATACCATTTTAACCTTGATTAGTCCTTAGAGGAAAATGACTGAATTTGGTGAGTCAGAGCAGCGGCTGTTGCCTGTTCTGCTGGGCGGGCTCCTGGTGGCAGCTGTATGCAGTGCAAGACATTGCTAATATCTGCTCCATGTTGGATCTGTCATAGGAGTTGGATTTCACTGTGGTACATGAGGCTTTCTCTGGAGCTGTCTTATCCACAGAAACAGCATAGAATCATAGACTAGTTGGGTTGGAAAGGACCTTAAGCTCATCCAGTTCCAACCCCCTGCCATGGGGAGGGACACCTCCCACTAAACCATGGCACCCAAGGCTATGTCCAACCCGGCCTTGAACACTGCCAGGGATGGAGCATTCACAACTTCCCTGGGCAACCCATTCCAGTGCCTCACCACCCTTACAGTAAAGAATCTCTTCCTCATATCCACTCTAAACTTCCCCTGTTTCAGTTTGAACCCGTTCCCCCTTGTCCTGTCACTACAGTCCCTAATGAAGAGTCCCTCCCCAGCATCCCTATAGGGCCCGTTCTGATTATTCTTAAACGTGATGTGTGTCAGTGTAGTTTCCACTGTATATATGGAAGCAAGCAGTGGTGAAAGATGCGGTATCTGGGGCTGTGTTTTGCTGTTTGGTTTTAGTCTTCCATGTAGCTGTGCAAGGGATGACGCAGTTACACACCATGAGAAAAATTCCTTGTTTTCTTTGATGACATGCGAAGGAGAGAGTATCACAGAATCCCGGACTGGTTTGGGTTGGAAAGGACCTGTAAGCTCATCCAGTTCCCCAGGCAGGGACACCTTCCATAGAGCAGTTGCTCCAAGCCCCTGTGTCCAGCCTGGCCTTGAACACTGCCAGGGGTGGGGCAGCCACAGCTTCTCGGGGCACCCTGTGCCAGCGCCTCAGCACCCTCACAGTAGCTACATGTGAAGAATGGGGCCTTCTCTCTGCCTCTTAGCTTAGCTCATGCTCCTGCCAGAATTCCCTTTGTACCAAGCATCTTCCCTGGTCAAAGGCCATTTCCTTCATTTGATCTCATGAGGATTGCAGGCCCCCAAAGTACAGACTGTAATGTGCTGTTCTTGAAATCTGTAAGACTCAAAGCTTTATGTTTTCTGTAGCTGCTTAATTCTATTTGCAGCTGCTGAATGTTTTCTGCCTCAAATACATCCTGTTTTCTGCTGGGATATACAAGTTGTGAGACACAAGCTCACGTTCAGCCGTTCTGAACGCGCTGTGAAGGTGTCATCCAGGCCTGAGAAGTTCTGCAGATGAGCCCATACTGCGTAGTACCTTCCTCAGCAAACAGTATGGAAACATGGTGTTGATAAAAATGACTTAGGTATAGTTCTGGTGACATCGTGGGCAGCAGCAACCAAACGTTTGTAAACTACTGCTAGTAATAACTAGTGATACAATAAAAGCAACCCCAGGGCTCCACGATGTTTTCCTGCGCACAGGCAGTGTGAGGACTTTGGTCAGTTTCTGACACTGCAAAGGTTCACTACAAAATACTGTGCTTTTCCATTAGGCCCATTTCTTGTATTTCAAATAAAGCCATCGTCTCACTGATTCACCAGAGAGCCTCAGTGCCTCCGTCTTGATGAGCTGGAAGGTGCTGCTGGTTCAAGGGAAGCTTGTTCATTCTGCAGTGTTAGAATGGAGGGCTTTGCTATTCTTGGCTGAAATGAACACACAGTCGATGTTCAGAAGTACAGATGTTCTGACAAAATCTTCACAAACCCCTCCTGTGTTTCTCCAGGTGCTGATTTATTAAAGCTGACAAGAGAAGATCTGGTACAAATCTGTGGTCCAGCTGATGGAATTCGGCTGTATAATGCACTGAAATCCAGGTATGACCTTGGACATGAGGCTGGGTGGGGTTTGTTCTGTCATTTATGAGCACTGGGAGATCTCGGCAGCTAGAATCAGGATGGGCCTTGAGGCCTTTGTGTGTCTGAGGAACTGGCAGCAGTTGGTGCAAGACCCCCCGTATACACCTTTGGGGCTTCACGTTTAGTGGAGCTAGGAAGGACCCGGGGCTTTCTGAGGTTACAAGAGCAGAATGCTAACCCAAGCAGCATCCCAGATGGTGTTTCTGATGTGAAAAGGGTGTTTGTTACCACTGACCTTTGCAAGAATTGTTGTTGTTACTCAGTAGTTATGTTCCAGGGCTACAACAGGCAGCAGCACCCAGACAGCACTCGCTGTTGCATTCTCTCTTCTTCAGTTAAAGAAAACCCTGCAAGTGAGCTATGAGCACAACAGATCTGCCTTTGTGGCACAGCATTTCCTGTACCCTTTCCTCTGATGTGTGGTCTCTTGCAATTGCAGGTCTGTTAGGCCCCGTCTAACAATCTACGTTTGTCAGGAGCCATTGAGGAGCCTACAACTGGAAAGACAAGATGCAGGCAATGGTGACAGCAGCAACGGTGCAATATATGGTAAGGCACACTGGGGTCTCTTAGTGCCATTCCTGTGTCTTAAAATGCCTAAAACAAGAGAAATGGGAAGAAAAAAGTAAGAGTACTTAGTGGGGAGGCTGAATTCCTGTTTCTGCCACACAGAGAAAACGTAGGAAGGTGTATTCACAGCAGCACTGCTGTTCTAACGCTCCAGGCGATGAACAGCACCTTAAAACCTCTGCAGCTTAAATGGTTGATTCTCAGTCCACTGAAAACTGCAGTTATGTGGTAGTGAAGGAGTTCTCAGATCAGCTGTGCTGTGGTGTTACAGACAAGGGATTAACCAGGCAAACGTCAGCGCATGTAAAAGCCACATGCAAATAAACCACTTCAGTTCTTTCCCATTTTCTGTTAGGCTTTGCTTTCATTTTCTGTGCACCTGAACTAAAACTGGTAGAGCTTGGGCAAGGAAAAGCGGGCAAGCAGTGTACAGGCCAACGGTCTCAGTATTATGAATGGCTGTTGGTTCAGTCCAGACCAGAAGATAACGTTTAATTGTAAATTCCTGTCAATCTTACATTTAAGAGAATGGAGTTATTTGAAATCATTCTTTTCTTGCTCTTGGCTTTGAGTGAAGAGCCATCACTCCGCTGCCAGTCGAACTCTGTTCAGGCTGCTGCATAATAGTAGTTGTGTGGTTTTTCCACACAAGAACTAAGGTGGAGGAGGAGCCATAGAGGATTCTGTTTCTGTCAAATTACATGTATTCCCTCTGGAAAATATGCTTCCCATCTTCAGTCTTTGGTTTGGGGCAGAAGACTGTGCAAACATGGAGCTGCCCTGGGCTTCTAGCACCATTGAGCTGTAGAACTGTAAATACAGCATCAAACTGAGCAGCTGCTTTGGCTCGCTGTTCCCTTTACTGCGTTGTGTTTTCCTGCTGCTGTCCTTTAGCTCTGAGAGGATCTGTAGGAAATGTATTCAGACAGCTGAGAAAGGCTCTCTTTGCCAGGAAACAAACCAACCATCCAAAACCACCTCCATCCTTATTTCCAGCAGCAGCGTGGCGGTGTATTACCTGGCAGTGGTCCCTAAAGACCTGGTTAACGTGACTGTGCCTTTCTGTGGAGGATACAGGCAAAAGATGTGGAATCTGCCCTTGGTACTAGAGCAGATGGGAGCCTCCCCCTTGTCAGAAAGTTGTGCTTATGGCTTTACCTTGAAAGCCAAGTCATGGCAGTTCATGCGTCTTGGGGAGAACAGAGTGAGAATAAAGAGTTTTAGCTTTTAAAATGCTTTAGTGCTTGGTTATGAACAGATTCGCCTTACTTTCCCACACAGTTCCTTGTTACCAGATAGTACCATGTAAGTACGTAAGTACTTCTTTTTTCTTGCAGTTTATCATGCAATCTACTTGGAAGAAATGGCAGCCTCAGAAGTCACACGCAAGCTTGCTTTGGCATTCAATATTCCTTTGCATCAGATCAACCAGGTTTACAGACAGGGTCCCACAGGTATCCACATCCTTGTTAATGATCAGGTAATGGAAATTACAGTTTCTTGATGTTTTATTTATGAATGAGATAGGGTGGTGGATTTCCCAATGCTTGCTTCTTTATGATTGCTTTATTCTGTTTGATAGTGCAGCCTTGTATTTTCCAGTATTTAGAGTATTTTTCCTTTACATTAAAATAAGCAGAAAGATCCTTTTAAGTGTCATTCTTCATCTACCTGAATCAGTTTAAATTACAAGAAGAGAAAGGCAAGTGGTCTGTATAGTTCTGAGATGCTGCAGTAATGACTTAAGAGTGTACTCATTTTGAACAGAGCGCCTTTCAGTACTATTGCACTCAGCTTATTCAAGCATCTGCACACATTTAAGGTTTCAAGACACAGCCAGCAGTAGCAGGCTGGTTGATGGGCAGTAGTTTGACAGTGACATGTTTTCACTTCATTTGTTATGTGCTTGTCACTCGCTGACTAAACCCAGAAATACCCAATGCTTGTAACGGGCTGTGTTCGGTATTGGTTGTACTCAGGTTCTTAAAACTTCTTTTTGCTTTTGTAGATGGTTCAGAACTTTCAAGATGAGAGTTGTTTCTTATTCACCACAATAAAAGGTACAGTCTGAAACACAACCCTGTATAGTCTATCAAGGAGCTGCCTTTAGAGGAAAATGCTGGTCCAGGAACTCCCCAGGCAGAGTAAGGGCAGACTGATGTGCAGACACATCAAGATGTGCTTACAGCAGAAATGGCAGCAACCCCCTGTGCTCAGAGGGGTGGAATCACTTTAATTGTACCTGCAGTCAACTTTGGCTGTTTGGGTTTCCTATTTAAACCCTGGGGCTTCAGATGAATCCTGCTTTTCCTAGGGTATCCAGTGTAGTTCTGGGAGAAGGTGCCAGTAAATTGCTGTAATCCATGGATGAGTTTGGCCCTGTGCAAGTTTCACCTACGGAAACTGTCCCAGCTTTGAAGACCCAGTTACAAACAACTGGTCAATCAGCACATTTTTGTTCAGCAGCAGTTGCAGCTTTGTTTTCTGCCGCAGATGAGCTGTGGCTTTGAAGATGTTTCACTCAGTCAGCCTCCTGACTTGAAATTCTGAGACTGAAAAGTTGTGTGGTTTGTGTAGTATCAAATCTGTTCAGTGAGTGTTACAGCCCCATTTGTCTCCCTTGTGAAGCCTTTGGGTGGTACTGCTCTATTCGAACCGTAAAGCCATAGGGGCTTTTGCTTTTAGCAGTTTCCCTCTGGCTTTCTAGTTTAAGCATCACAAAATCAGTGACTGAAAGTATTTTGATTGCTCTTGCAGCAGTTAATAACTTCATTTTGGCATAGTGTCAGAGGTGAGGGGGGTTCAGTGTGTGGTAGGAAGTGATCAGAAATAACTGCAGCCCAAAGGGATGTTTAAGAAGTTACTCTTCAGGTGTTTAGCGTGAACAGCAAGTTTTTGGTATTTAGCATGTTCCGACTTTACTGTTTCACAGTAGTCGTGAACTACCACTACACTGAAGTGAAGCACTTCTACACAGTAAAACCTAAGCCTGGGCTTTGCTGTTCTGGGGCTCTGGCTGGTGTAGTCATGTTATTCAATTTATGATTTTAACAACTTCTTTTCCAGCTGAAAACGGTGAAGGCTTCCATATAATTCTGAAGTGATGTCACACAACTGCTAGACTGAGACTCCACCGCAGAATGAAGTCCTGCCTAAAGATTACAAAGATCATCCAAAACCTTAGGATCTAACTTCACTGTATAAGATGTTTCATATTGAAAACACAAAATGACCTTTCTAGTGAGCTGTTTGATAGGTGAACTTTCTTATCACTGCCATAGCTAAGTGTCCTCATGAGAGGTATAACGCCATGACAGCTTACGTACAGGCATGAAAGACAATGTAAGCAAAGGTGCTTGCCCTTCACTGAAATAAGGCAAATTATGGCCAGTAGATACAGTTTTTAGAAGTGTTTTCTATGACCTGTATCCAGTTGGAGATGAATGTAAACTTATTTTGGGGCATTTACCTTTCTGTGCCAGTTTGTCTATTCCGTGCTTGTACCTGATGCTGGTTTTATTTTTTGATGTTAGCAGAGCACATGTTAATCTGTGTGGCGATGAGTAGTTACGCTGATAGTGATCAGGTTGTTAGGTCTTTGAGAGTCAGGCTGTCAAAACAGCTTCCCGTGTAAATTGTGTATAAGAGTGTATGTAAGAAGTGTAAATGCCAGAAGAGGGCTTTTAAGAAGCCCTGGACAGATGCAATATATGCATGCAGCAAACTGCATTATCAGTAGTACCTTATTGGAGGGATTAATACAAATCCTATGAGGTACCAAGTAATTGTGTTTTGCTTTAACGGATTTAATGGAAAAGAATTGCCTATGCATCCTTTATGTTTAGTTCCTTAGGTTCTCTGCGGAGCACGGCTGCAGTTTAACTCTTTGCTTGTACAGTTGTGGGGTTTAAAATACCGGCTGCGAGAGGTGGACGTTTCTGACTCACTGGGATTGTGCCGATGAGGGAAGAGGAGCCGCAGGCACCACGGGGCTGGCGCAGCTTTCAGCAGCATCACATACACCGCTTAAGAAATACTAAACCTGCTCCATGTAACGCTCCTCCCCAGCAGGGAACGGCTGCTTTGGACAAGTAGTGTCTTACCTGTTCTGTTGCCCTGTCTTTGCCCTGGGAGCCGCGCTGAACCGCTGTTACATTACAGTGCCTCTGCCATATGACCAAATGCTTGCTTTCAGCCAGGAATTGTGCTTTCTTCACTGTTTTGGCTCGCTCTCTCTCTTGTGAAGACGTGGCGCAGAGTTTCCCATGCTAGCATTCAGGTGCAGCTGGTTCGGTACTCGGAGAGGGACTGAATGACTTCGTGTCGCTGTCCTTTTGTGCCTCTGGAAAACTCCACCGCCATCTCTGGCTTAAAGGCTTAGGAACAGTTTTGCTTTCCATGCTGCAGCGTTCAGTGCGAGCAACCGCCACAGCGTGTAAAAAAGCAACTTTGATTTTTCCATTCCTCTTCTGTAACCAGCTCAAAGTGCTTCAGCAGAAAAGCTTCCTAAAGCTGCAGCATCCTGAAACTCCCATTCACCAAGCTCCAGAGGTTTGGGTTTTTCCTGTTCTTATTCTTTCTGCACTGAAAGTAAAACTTTACGTACTTCAGCATTTCTTCCTATAAGTTAAGCTGTTCATTTTGGGTATTGTTTGGTCCTAGCATTTTCTTGAACTGACCCTGGTTTTTTTCAGCTCACACCCTATTCAAATCCCAGTGTTTTATAAAAGTGGAAAAATCCTTGATTGGAAAGTATCCCACTATCTAATTTTAAAGAACATTGACAGTTGTACAGTAGTTTGTCCAGCTCACTTCAAATTGGAATTAAATTATGGCACCAGCAAATTGCTTTTGTTTTTTAATGAGATGTACACATTTCAATTTAAGTATAATAAATGTTTTTCAATAATTTTGTAAATGTGCTTTTCTTTTCCTTTCCTTCCCCATGGGAGATGCTTCTGGTGCTCAGATTAACCGCAAGATCTGCCCTAGTGCTAACAGTGGGTAAAGGTACTCACAGCAGCAGACCAGCGCGGTAGATTACCCTGCACCTGACCCCCACGCATTGATCTTTTATTAATACAAAACTGAGTTAAATTTGAAATGACTGAAACAAATTCGAATTTGACATCAGCTGCTTGTTTATTTAAGTGGCTTATATCAGAGTAGGTTCTGTTTGGGTTTGTACATCTTTAATGCAATAGACTTACAGGGGTCATTATGTTCTTAGAAAAAAGATGAGCCAACAAAGGGCAATACAACGTGACATACTGATACTGGTGACCTTCGGGGTACAGATGAGAAGAAAATCCGCTTAAAACTCTCTATTACAGCAGGATGTACCCTAATGGAACTTGAAGCGTGATGGTAACAACACACACTCCACCGCTGCTGTGTAAAACAAGCCCTGACCACCTTCTGTGACAGTAGTAATCCACGTACTGCTGCGCTCTAACCTGCAACTGAACCTCAAAGCTGAGGCTTCCAATTACTGTCCTCATCTGGAACATATTCACGCTGCTTTTAAAAAGTAGCTTTAAACGTGGGGGGAACCGCAGTACCACCCAGAAGGAGCGTCTGCGACTGCTTTTTAAGCCAGCACTCCCATTAATCTTCAGTAAACACACAGGCCCTGAACTCTTAAGACACAACGCACAATCAGTCCTACACAGAAAAGCTTTCAGAACTGTTGAGTAGTTTCTCAGACAATTAAATTGCTTAAGATAAAAAAGTTCACCTAATCCTCTAGCACTGAAGAGCTAAGGAGGAAAGCATGGCCATAAGAGTCAATACGTAGATGTTGCTATTCTTGTCATTCAGATGTTGACAGCTCCTCAAGTAACCCAAATGTGAAGAGTTTTGGCTTTCTCCATTTGAAAACCACAGGTTTGGTTCAGCCCTGCCTACAGCTTTATCTGCCCATCTGCTTGCTGTGCCCCAAGAAAAGGGGTGACAAACACCTGGCATTCCTTACTCCATCACTCACAGTTCCTGTAACTGAACCTGGTTTTCATCCTCCAGCTGTAGCAGAGCACCAGTGCTCTCTTCTAGGAACAGCAGCATCTTTCCCTTACAGCCCGAGGAGGTAACCAAGGACAGCAGGAGCAGTGCTGCAGGAAGCACCCTGTGGCTGCAGCAGCCACTCAGCTCTACCACAGTGGGTTGCTCTCCCCTGGTAAAGGCCGATGGCACTGGGTGTAAGACATGCTTCAGTGACAGGCAAGCGTTACACCAACTTAACTGAACCAAGCTCAAAAACTTGGCAAGTATCTCTATTTACAGTTACCTAGAGGTACTACCTTACCTTTTGACATTAGCTATTGTGTCCCCTTGTGTAAATAAATACAAAGCTGACTCATGAAGAAGTATAAGCTGTTTGGCTGCAAGAGCTCATGATTACCTCGCAGTTTTGGTCAACATCTGCTAAAGCTGATTTGTCGTTAAACCTGGTGTTTCATCTGTCATACAGAACAGCAGGTTCAGTTCTGAGCCCCACGTCAGGTTACACACACTTCACACCGAGTAGTGCTTACAAATGCAAATTAACTTCCAAGTTTAGGGAACTTCCACCGAGTAACTGCTAAGCTGGAAGGCCTGCACGTTTTACACAGCATTTCAGTTCTCATGCCAACAGAAGGAAGGAGTTGCTAATACAAACTGAAGCATCACCAACTTAATCCACAGCTGCACATTATGGTTAAAGAGTTTTACCTGGAAAAAAAAAACGCTTTTCTTGTCACAAAACTGGATGACCAAACGCCACCGTTAGGACTGTCAGGAAACCAACTCCTTCCGCTGCCTCGCAGTCCCCTTCTCTTCAGCATCAACAATGACATCTGCTGTGTGGCTGCACTTACTGTCAGAGAATGATACAGCATCTGCAGAGGCGCTGTCCGCTCCCTCCTACTGATGGCGGGGGAGTTACTGGAGCAAAGTAAGCATGAACTTTCACGTGAGGTAGATGAGCCTGCGGGTGAAAAGCCTGCGTTACAATGGGAGAGAAAGAAAGGCAGCCAGTGAAACGCAGCAGCACGCCTCAATTGCTGCCAACACGTGGGCGCTCAGGTTGGTTAGCTAGAAAGGAAGCATCTGTACATTGGACACTGTCCGAGCTGTTGTAATGCTCCTGTCCCATGCAGCTGAGGCACGCTAGGACTGGGCTGTCACCTGCGTAGTGTTCCCAGTTCCTTCCCAAGAAAGCATGGCTCAGCCCGGGAGAGCTCTATCAGCACAGACGTGTTCTGCTGCAGGGGAGAGGAGATGCTGGCTACTGAAGCTACTGCATCCTGTCTCCCCTATTCCCTGCTTCTCTCATCCTAGAGAGCAGCACAGAGTAGAAGTGGGCAGTCACTGTCAGGGAGCTTTCCAGTCACAAAGGTGTTTGGACAGGAATCTGGGAGATGAAGCTGCAGACAAGTACAACGGTAAGGCTTAAAACCACTGCTCCCCCAGGGCAGCTGCAGGGAGGAAAGGTTTGTGTCTGGACTTGAGGGCATAGCAGCCATATAGTCCCTTCGTCTCCATGCAGCTGTTTTGCTATTGGTGCTATATGTTAACTTACATAAAATATCTTTTAGTTAATGCCACTGCACAATCTAGAAAACACAGAAGCCTGTCCCTGAAATAGTGATACAGAAAGCAGAAGATAAAGCACTCATCATTCCAGCAGCAAAGCGTCATGAGTTACAGTTAGACAATCATTACTACTCATAGAGAAAAGCTCCATCTAGTTCTTAGAGGTGAGGAACTAATGGAACAATATTCAGACTCCATCCATCCTCCCTTGCCTGGGACATGCGCAGGATTCACACAACCTCAAGCAGCATCAGCAGCTCCTTCCTACCGGCACAAGTCAGCGAACACGTACTCTGATCCGCTTGATTCCAGCTCGCGTCACTTGCTGGCAATCATACAGCTCAATTCTCTCCAAGTTGTGGCAGTTCTCCAGGTGCTCCAGGGTCACATCAGTGATGAGCAGACAGTTATCAAGCTCCAGGACCTGCAGCCTCTCATGACCACAAGTACTGTTGCTCAGATGCAGAATCCCATCGTCAGTGATTAATTCACAGTGAGATAAGCTCTGAAAGAGAGAGGCAAACAGTTAACACATTGCTAGGTCCCGGTTACTCTGTCTTCCAATCATCAGAACTCTTAAACCTACTTCATTCTAGTGGTTGAACAGTTACAAACAGTACAGAGCTGAAATCCAGAAGAGCAACCACAGAACAGCTCTGCTCCACCAAAGGGCTGCGCTTTGTATTTAACTTGGCTTCAAAATGAGTAGAGCCCCAAAACATAGGCCACTGGCAGAACGCCCCAGGCCCCTTTGCTCTGTGTGAATGGGGGAATTCGGGTCCAACTGTCGGGCACCTCTGCTACTGATGCGCACAAACAGCACATGTGCTGTGCCAGAGAACAGGAGACAGCGTTAGAGATGCTCAAGGACACGCAGAAACAGGTGAGGATCTGCTGACAGGAGTCAGTGCTTCACAAGCTACCACGTTCTCCTACATACCACCAGGACCAAGCCTATGCAAGCCCATGGAGATAAAGAACAATCAAACTGGACTGATTCGCCAAACAGTGATTTCAGAACCACGTGAGCGCTCGGCGCCTCAGGCTGTATGTACAGGGAGTAACAAACATCTCGTACAGCTGCAGAAGGCCTTTCTGCAACCATCAGCATAATAAACCAAGAAGTTCTGCTCCTCTTCAGCGTGTTATCTTACGCCCTTGACTTTCAAGGGCACGGGAAAAGCTGCAGCATCTCAGGCAGCAGCACCACATACAGCAGCTTCCTGGTTCCTTGAGGAAATCCATGACTTTTGGAGAAGTCTGATGATGACAACAACAGACTTTCCTCAGAGGAGGCTTAACAAGCACTCTGCCATCAGCGAAATGAATGCCCATACTTGTACCCAAGCCTAACAGGGCTGGTTCCTGCCTTGCCACCGGTGTCTTTTCAGACAGCAGCTGCTGAAGAAACGCTTGCAGCAATCCGAAAGCACTTTTTAACTCGGAGCAAGCAAACCTCCTGCTAATCATCCCAACCAAACACATAATCCTTCCCTTCTCTCGGTACAACGCATCTATCTTCTTTTATTTCAGCCTGACAAGGAAGCCTGAGCATTACCAACCTTACCCTTACTTTTCCTCAGCTAAAGTCACGAGCATTGCCTGCTACCACACACAGGTCTGTCCTGCCCCGTCCTTCAGAACAACTTGCCCCTCAGCTGGTTTTCCTTCTTTGCTCAACAGGAGGAACAGGCAACCAGAGAAGAGGCTGAGAGACAGGGCTGCAGCACCCCGAGTCTGATGGGGAGCCCCTGGCAGCTCCAGCAGGTCCAATGTCACCCACTCCGCAAGCGTGAGCGGCTGGCAGCGGCTCCGAGCAGCACCACAACCACTGCACGCTGTCTCCAATATTGATGCCAGTCAGCGCTGCTCTAACTTACAACTTGTTCACGTCCTGCAAGTCCACCAATCCTCTGAATGCTTTAGGTCTCTCCTACACCTGACCTCCTTTATGTACGTGGTCTCAGCCTTTGATTTGGCTCACAGCCTGGAATCAATCAGCAGCTGCAGGGTTAAAGAACATTTAACCTGCTGTTTCAAGGAAGGACGGGAGGTTCTGGGGAGCCCTTGGCTACGGCAGCAGCCTGCTGGCTAATTAAAGAGTTCTCCATGCAGGAAGTAAGCAGCTTATAAAATCAGCTTTCCTGAGACACTGTGTTTGGTGCTGAAAGGCCAATACAGGATGTACAGTCGAGTTCATAGAACTTGGTAAAACAAATACGCCAAATGACACATCCTTCGTGTTACCTGACCTTTCTGACTTCGTGAGCCTGTCAGAAAGTGTTAACAATGTGGAATTTTACAATGACAACTGCTTAAAACCTGGAGAGGTTTCAAAGGTTTTTCAAAGCCAAAGAAATGTTTTTGTTAATTAATGAACACATTATTTTTGTGAAGTTTTTTGTTAATCCTTACTAAATGCTGTGTATAAATCAAATACCTCCCATGCTGTGACATATGATCAACTTAACTGAAGAATTCGACTGACTTCTCATCTCCAATAATGAGTATTTCAGTTTCTCCAATAATTTGAATGTGCAATTGTTAGACATTTTGAACAGAAATGACTTCTTAAGTCCAGTAGGTAATAGAGCATTTGAGTACTCTGATACTGATGACCACAAGCTGTTGGTTATAATTGGTCTAACAGTGCTTTTCCTCATTTCCACTATCTACTGAGTCTCCAAACACCAAGAAACAACTTCAAAGTTGATTTCTACAACTCCAAACTGTTTGGTTAACCTATAAATATCCCTAAGCATATGCTAAAGCGCAGCTACTCAAGATGTAGAAGAACCGTCAACAATGTGATTTCATATGTGAAGCACAGCGTCACTTCACGCAGGGCATTTGGCACCTGGTAGACTGTTTCCTCTTTCCCTGTAATTCTGAGCCATCACTGTTCACCCACACCTTTGAGGATGTATTATCCTTCCTACACACAGGGTAAAAAGCACACTGACAAAAAGTAAGCTTTTCCTGTTCCCTGACAAAAGCTATGTTGTTTGACCAGCGCCACACTTCCCTGCCCATGGGTTAACACACGCACACACAGAGGCAGCAAACAAAGACACTTGGAAATTAGGAGGTTTTATGATGCCTCTGGTGCAGCACTGGCACAAGTGGAACAAAAGACCTCTTGCAAACAGAGGTTACAGTTGTGATTACAATACAAGAACACAGCCGTCACAGAACAGAAAGTGTCCCATATAAATGGCTCCTCATCTCCTGACAACTCTCGTCAGGCTTAACATTAAGAATCACGGTACAGAAATGAGGCCAGGCAATGAATGAGCAAAAATAAAACCCAACATCAATAGAAATACTGAACAAGCTCCTTCTTAAAAGCCATCTCTCCTCATGTTGCTACCTTAGTAACACTAATTATAACACCGTTCAATTAATGAAGCAGCAAACCTTCCTTTAATCCCATCTTAAGAACAGATTATAAAGATACTTGCTCTTTCATGTAGACCTGTAGTAGTACATAAAAAACTCTACCCTCATGGCACAACTGGCCTAAATACAGGAGCTCCTATTGTAAGGGCAGCCTGGTAATTTTGGAGTACCCTGTCAGAAGAACCACCTGAAATTGGTTCTGATGTTCTGAAAGATCTGAGCAAGCACTCCCTAGGAAACAGGTCTCTGAAGTAAGCAGGGTACCCCACTGAAAGCACCTCAATCTTCTCCAACTGCATTCAAACGTCTAGGTCAAAAAAGACCTTTCATAATTTACTATGTAAATGTAATCCTTGGGGAAAAAACTGCCTGCATGCAAAACTGGTATCAGAGTGATCACACTTATTCAGTATTTGATGCAAAGTCGCACTCTCTAAGAAAAACATTACTGAACACTTCAAGGGTATCTATAAAGGATCCAAATACTCTAAGTAATCAAATATGAAGGACGTTAACCACAAAAATACAACCTTTCTGGTTATTACTCACTGATTTGGTAATATTTTCTTATCACACAATGTAAATATGTTAGGAGTAATCTTCTTTAGAATACCTATGAAACACATGTATTTTGCACAGTACCACAGTACACCAGGAGCTTTAGATAGAGAGTGAACAGGAGTTGTGTACATGGGTGGCTTTGGGGAATGCATTACAGTTCACAGAGAGTTGAACTTACCAATGCTTGTAGCTTAGGACAGTGTATAGAAAGTTGTATCAATGTGCTGTCAGTTATCTAGAAATACAAGAAACCAACCAACCATAAGCAACAGGCAGCAGGAGAGTCAGCCCTCAAATAAGATAGCTCTTTCTCTACCAGGTGAAGGCTCTGTTACTCCTGGGTAACACCCAATCCCCTGTTACTCTTCAAGTATTTCCCTCCATAGAATTTCCCAATAATTACTTTTATTATCATATATGTTTATTATCACATACAGCACTATTCATAGAAAAACAAAGCTCGTGCAGCTGAAAGTGCTAATGCACTGCATTCTTACACTGGACATTCAATATCCCTTTGCATAATAAAGCTCACCAAAACACACTCTTCCAAGTCCATCTTCTCCAGCTCATGGCAATTCTAAAATAAACCAAAAGCAAACAGTTAAACAAAAGATAAAATAAACCAACATACAGACATAAAAACATGCACAGGAGTAGTGATAGGAGATGGCACAGCTTTCAAGAGGAAATCATGAGCTAAATCCCTTCAAGTATTTGATCACCATCAAAGGACAAAAAATGGGAAGAAGATTAAATATCCCCCAGCCACACACCACCTCCCTCTCAAACCTCTGCACCTCAGCCTTTCTCCTGCTAAATGAAATGTCTCCTCTTTGCTCTGCAAGGTTTGAGCAGTATGTACCAATACTCACTCACCCCTGCTTCCCTTCTGGAATCAACTTCAATTCAAACCTATGGTATTTATAACCTGTGCACTAAAAATAACCAACCTGCATATAGATGTATACACCAACCCGCATCAAACTCATCTGAAACACACTTAAGCCCATGGAACATCTTTTCACCATCACACATTATAAAGCAGCATTAAAAACAATGTGCTTTGCTGCTGAATGCTGAAAATACTAAAACATGGCCCACTTTAAGGCTGAACGCTGCACTTCACATCTACACAAGCAATTCCCCCAATTCACTGAGAGAGCCCCAGCAAGCTCTTGAAAAAGCGCTTTCAGCATCTGATCATGCCTCACTTCAAGAAAACAACCTTGTGACCCGGCAGCAGACCACATGCTGCCATGGCTCAGCCCAAACCCCAGCCCATCTTTTACAGGCACAGGAAGAAATGGTTTAACTTGCAGCTCCCAAGGGCAAGCTTGAGGTGGCTGCCAAAGCCCAGGGCTGTAGCGGTGAATGATTAGAAACCACTGTGGCTAGAGAAAAGCCCCTGCAGTCACACTAAACATCAGCAGTGCAAACGAATCCTGTTAGCTATTATTTTAGCCTTCAAATGTCTTAAACCAGCAAGCAGACGAGTCTGACTTGAAGCATTTGCTATCATCAATATGCTTACTTTACATAGTTACAGCACGAATCAGGGCACAAGTGTTCACAGTTTATAATGTAAGTATTTTTGCAACTTAAGGGTATGCTTAGAATAATCTACTACACAGTGGTTCTTGGACTGTAAATATCACCAGGTATGTGTTGTCTTTATAGGGAAACTTAGCTAGAATACATAACACAAGTTCTGAATCATGATAAGCATAATAAATGCCATTGAAACATGCAAAAAAGTGAAAAATGCATCCACAGATGGCAAAATTATTCTATGACACTATGAAAATAGATCAAATTGCAGCTCTATGTATAATTCAGAAACAAAACCACCTTTTAGTCCCTTCCTCCACTGGGCTCTTTCTACTTGATTTTTCTGCTTCTCACACTCCTTCCCAGCAGCGCTACATCAATTCACAGCTGCTCAGCAGCAATGAAAACAAGGCAAGCTCTAACCTTCTGAAGTGACCCTTACCCGTGCTAAAAGGGTAAACCCAGCATCTGTAAGATGTGAACATCTTGCAGCTTCCAAAATCCTGGAAAAGTTTTAAACATTAAAGAAAACATTAGCAGAGAGTAAAGCAAATGCATTCGAGATACAAATCTGTCTTCTGCAACTTACAGCTCTCAATAGGGAATGTATACATATATGCCCATTTTTCGGTGATTAAAAAACACTAAGCAGACTTTTGATCCAGCTTGTCAGAAGATTCTAATAGTTACAGACCAGACTAAGTTCAATCCTCAATCTTCTCAACATTTAGTGTAGAATTACACCTAATTATAGGCATTTTAACCTCGTTTCAGCAAGGCAGCAAAATGCTCAAGTTCTTTTATGTGTTATCAGAGGAAAGATACAGGAGAACAAGCCCCAAGTTAAAGAAAACCCAGACGAAGCCTGCATCTAAAACCCCTCATCTAAACACAGGATGTTGGGAAGCCACAAAACTGAGAAACTGCTTACTAGAAGTTCACTTAGAACATAAAGCACAGTGAAGGAAGTTACCAGAAAGCCAGGATCAAAAAATCTCCAAGCCCACAGTAAAAACAGTGAACTACACCAACAGAGCCGTAAAGAAAACAACAGTGTTTTGGGAAGATAAACCTAACAGTCTCCACTGGACCTGGGAAGCAGTACTGATGAAAGAAAGGTCATCTGTCCCAAACAGCACCACTAATACGCAGAATGAGCCTTCAGCCCATTAATGCTTTGGCATCTTTGTCATCATCTTCTTTTTCTTTCTTTTAACGAACACTTTTTACTTTGCAGGTGGAGGGAGTATCAGGATGAATAAGCAGAAACCACGCAGCAGGAGTGAGCAAGCAGCTGCATGGTGCCAGGTGCGGTTAAACCATGAGAGCCTCTTGACTATGACTTTGCTGGATCAGTCTCTTCCAAGCCAAAAGCAACAGCAGAGTTCAGAGGTTAAGCCTCACAGGATACACCCTGGAAAACCCCTTCCAGAGTGCTCATCTCCAACACGATTCAAATGTACACTGGAAACTCAAGAGCATCCAACAGAGAGCTACCACACAGGTACAGCTTCTCAGATGGATGGCTGCAACACCCCTTTTTCCCTACAGACTCACACTTGGGAACTTCGTTCCCTTCCATCAAGGGCAGTTACAAACCTACCATAAAAAACTCTCAGCTTCTCTGAAAATTACCCATGATACCAAACAGGAATGGAAAAAACCCACCACCACCAGAAAATATGACTCAGGTCACGCATTACCCTTCTGACTCCTTTCATTGATTCCTTGCTTTCAACCCCACCTCACTTACAACCACTGGATCCACCAACCCTATTACATTACTGATTTTAAAGTGGGGAGAAGGAAAAGACACTTGAAGCGTGCAGAATAGTAAGGATGGTACTTACATCCACTTGAGAAGAAGATGGAAACGGAGGGGTAAGAAACCAGAAGACTAGCAGCTCTAGTTACCCTGAACTTGGGTGTGCAGCTAGGCTGAAGAGCAGAATGGGGAGAGCAAGCTGTATATATACATGCTGCAGCAATCAAGCTCACAAATGAAAAACAGGTGGGAAGGCACTGCTCAGCATGAAAATGGGCAAAGTCCTAATTCTTGCTTCCAGTGATCTTAATTAGAGAGGGCTCTTAATTTTGTTTCCAGATAGAACCGACATTTATATCCCACCCAGTGATTCGTGACAAAGGACCTAGAATGGGAGCTGATGCGGCAAAATGATGACCAAGAGTGGATTCATCACTCTTATAAAGCAGTGCTCTCCAAGACAGACCTCCCAGGAGCACTCTCAGATGTGGGTACACCTGGAGCATCTCCATACACAGCACCTCCCTACTCATATTGAATTAGCAGCAGGTGGGAGATTACATTGGTGGGGTTAAAGGAAGAGGATCCCAATTTTCACAGCCCCACCTTGACAAAGGCCTTCTTGGGTGCTTTTCTCCATAAGCCTCACCAAAACTCTTACCAGTGCTTTTACATTTGAAAGTGCCAAGAATCAGAAAAAATAAGACACCAAGTGCTTAAATGAGCAGGTATAGAGAGATGAGGGGGCTGCTGCATCCTGACACCGGGGGGAAAAAGCAGCTGAAGGGAGTTGGTCAAGCTTAGGATTTTATTTCAAGGAGATGTAATTGTGAGTGGTAGCAGCTGCAGAACACAGTGGTACCATGGAAAGCAGCACAGTAGGGCTCCCATACCCTGAAGTGAAGTGAGAGTAGCACAGTACAAAAGAACAGAAACAAAAGCTTCTAACAGAGGCAGCAGAGTTCTCTTTCATACTCAACAAAGAAATATTCATAAGGTATGAACGAGTGTGACATTACATTTCCCTTTGATTGCAATGTATTTTTTTATAAAGTGCCTTCCTTCCATTATCCCAAAAGCACAGATGTAAACAGCTGTACCATCTGTCCCTGCATCAGGCACTCCTCTGCAGCAACCACTGCGAAGGATCCTTCTCTTTCCTTACACTGCTCCTCATGACAGAAGAACAGCAGACGCCTTCCCCCTCGTGGCACAGACAGGAGCTAACAGTTTACCTACCAAAGTCAAACCGGTTCCTGCTGCAGTTGTACTGGAAAGAACTGCACAACTAATAGCACTTTAGACCTCCTATTTCCAATCCAAGCTGTGAATTGAGAGAAGGAGAGAAATCGTAGGAAGAGCCCCAGAGTGACAGCACGGCTTTCTCAGGAACACAACTGAATGTGTCAGAAGACTCCTAAGCCCCCAAGACATAAGCTTGTGGCACACATGGCACACGTAAGCTCTAAGAAGAATGAAGCGTTATGTGAAGGGGGCTGTCACTCTGGAATTGTCTTAAGGACGGGTTTCCTACAGTAGCAAAAGCTCTTCTTCACTGAATCCGCTACAGGAACACTGCGTGTCAGTATACTGAACACTCACTTCCCCTATTTTTATGATCTACACTTCCCTCCATTTATCTGTGATTGAAGTATAACAACTCTGACTCCTGCACATTCCTGTCAGAAATGGCAATTTAGTGTAATCTAAAAATCTTTTGATTTACAGTGAAATCAGACCTCACAAGAAGCATTATGTCTCTGCAACTGCTGCATGACTGAGCTTTCTTCTTAAAGCTGAAGCTGTCCCCAACTTCTGAGGTTGCCACTATAACCTACACGTCAGCACAAGTAACACCAACGTAAAAGTTAACATTCTTTCTTACTGATAAGCCCTTATTACTCAAAATATATGCCATAAACATCAGACTTTAGCACACTCCATATGAGAACTGAAGAATGCCAGGATATACTGCAGAGCATACTAAAGCCACATTAAAAGACACCCACAAAATCTTTAAATATATTCAGATATGATTTAGGGGGGGGTTGGCAAGACAAACGGCTGCATAAAACCACATCAGAGTACAAACAGCACAAGATACAACTACAGATTTTTTTACCTTTTGAAAAAATAATGGGCTTTATATCTCCTTTTCTTCTGGCTTATAATTAGTACCTAAATGCTTAGCTAGAAGCACAGAATTGAACTGCTCTGCTCATCATGTCTTATTTGTCATCTATGAAATCTGGTTTTCAATATACATTAATATGACAGCTATAGAGGGCCAGCCCTTAAGTTTCTATTCAGCTGGTACTTCTAACTGAATGTTTGATTGCAAAGGTAATGCAAGCAACACAAAGCTAAATCAAACCTGTGGGTATCAGCTGATTACCTTCAGAAGTGAATTTCTTAGACCAGGCAGTAAGAGCATGACATACAACAGGTTCATGACATACTCACTTCAGCCTTGGACAGTTTAGACCAAGTGCTGTGAGAGAAGCATCGGTCAGGTTGCTACAGCCTGAAACACAGAGTGATTGAAGTCTGTGGCATCCTCTACAGATTTTGACAATGCCTTCATCTGAAATTTGCTGCAACACAGAAGAAGGCTCAAGTTACTCCTTTATCAAATAATCAGCTAAGAATAAAAATCAAGTCATATTAACTGAACTGCTAGTGCCACGCTGCATATAATCATGGCAACCTGTGGATTTTCAACCAAAAAGCCACCATCATGAAACCATGTTCATTGATAACACTGAAACAATCGACAGCCAATTCCTACTCATCTATGCATTTTTCCACAGATCTCAAGTACTGCTCAAAGGCAGTCTGAAGCACAGAGGGAGGATTATTAGTTGTTGGCTTCCTCTTTCACTATGCTTTTGCTTTATAATTTTCACCCTTTTTTGAAATTATTTATATTTAACTGCAATTGTCATTGTGTTAAATAGCTCATTTGTATGCTTGTAGGGTGCAGGTCTTCTGTTCCAGTGACAGTGTAAGATCAGGAACAGTGCAAAAGAGAGCTTGAAGCTAGATGGCAGCAAAGCTAACTACCTATTTTGCACTGGAGCAGTAGGACCCAAGGGTAAAAATCCTTCATCTCTGGATAATTTTCAAAGCCAAAGCTGTCTTCAGCTCCAAGATTTAACTCAAAAGAGGGGTTTTCATTTTGCAAAATTGTTCTGTACTAGATCATCCGGGAAGAAAAAGAAAGAAGTAACTCTTAAATTTGGCAACAGGAGCTGAAAGAAATATCCCCAGTGCAGCTGCACACAAAATAGTAACAGGAATTGGGGGGGGGGGGGCAATATTATTTTGTTTACAGGTCTTCTATTCTGGAAGAAGTATTCTCCCACCCCAACTCCAAGAACTTCATTTTTCTGCTGGATGATTAATCCTTCATGGTGAAACAGGTTATTTTCTTTCCTGCCCTACCTTCCCGCTCTTCCTATAACAACAAAGACCTCTACTGTATTTTGAACTGAAAATACACATTCTTTTTATAAGCCACACATCTAGGTACAGTAATACTACTTGAGCATATTTCTGAGGCTGTTACCACAAATACTACTTTTCACAGATGAAAACAGGATCTGAGATCACATTATGCCCCCTCCACCAACCCAGTAGCAGAAGTTTGTATTTGCTATTTGTTCTGTCAAAGAGAAATTATTCTGGATAGAAAACTAGAAGTCTTGTCATCTTTTTGTGGATCTAGAAGGGTCTGCATCATACACAGGTAAGAAAAGTCCACCATCAATCAGGTATTTTTGGATTTAACTCCCAAACCCCAGTATTTTCTAGTTGTTTTTTTGGGAGATAGTCATGACACCATTACTGGGAATAGGAATCACGTTGGAGGTAAGGACTATGTCAATTTTATGCTGCTGCTGGAGACGATCAAAACCCTCAAGTTCTATATGAAAATTTTCCACTCTGAAATTGCTTGTCATTCAATGCCTGCATCTCTCTTGGGAAAGAGAAACGCACAAAAACGTCTGCAAGTCCCCATTTTCTAAGACCTTTCTCTGAAGATTGTACCTATCAATCAGATGTGCATTTTCCAGAGTTAATATCAGTTCATTTCATAGCTGCTGGCCTGGCATTTTACAAGGTCCACAAAACAGAGCCACTAGAATTAAAGTTTGGATCATCTAAAGCACAAGGAGATCTGCTGTGTAAATATCAGCACTAGACCTTTAATCATAAAGACCCTGGCTGCTTCTGGAAGCATGCTTCTAAGCCATAGCAAGCATGTGTTCTTCCACAGAGAAAGCATGCCCTTCTGACACATAGATGGTTCTGAATAATATTCAGTTGATGCCAATACATTTTACTTGCAGTTATATAGCCCACAATATGTCTTCGGCTACATCAGAAACCTTAAAATTATGAACAGACCAAAATGTTTGGCCTTAATGGATGGGAGAACATAATCTACACCTGTGAAACTGCATGGTTTAGCATGTACACAGTCCATGAGATCTGCATGAATGCAGTTAATTCTTACTCTGGAGCTTGCTAAGTTAAAAGACACAATGAGAGTTAAAAACCATAACCCATCACTCCAAATCTACACTCAGCTCATTTAAAATCTCCAAGATTAAGATTTCCACACAAAATTTTGTACAGCGCAAAGATATACTATTCGAATTATTCAAGTGTGCAGCAGATCAATTCATTAGCATTCAAAATGGTTTATGATTCTTAGAGAACCTCTCTTTTGAAGCTCCAAATACGTACCGTACAGGATTGCAAATTCAGGATCACAAGTTCATGACAGTGATTTTGAATGTGTTTCAATGCTTCATCTTCTAACTGGGTTCAGCAATTAAGCGGGACATAGGAAAAGAAACAAGAAATTAAAAGCACAGCAAGGCAGTCCGAAGAACATACACATTTTGTAACACTGAACAAAAGACTATAACAAAAACGGTATTTTTTAATTCATGGAGATTTCAAAAACCCAAAATAAAATTTTATTCCTAAAGGATCACCCAAGCAGTTATGTACCTGTGTGCAACCTCTAAGAAATAGAGCTTTTAGTCCACTACACCCTTTCACCAGTGCTTCAATACCATCCTTCGTAATCTGATCACACCAGGAAAGATTCAAATGTTCCAGATTTCTGCAACCCTCACTGGGAGAATTAAAAAAATACATAAAGTTAAATCCAGCCTTCAAATAGTCATAACAGTGGGAAACCCAAATTAAACACACTGTTAGGAATTAATGATAGCCAGTGGACTGTGCCAGGCCTCCACAGAAAAGTCATGAGAAAAGACCACACACAAACATTGCAGCTACACCCAAGAAGTCCTAGATACAGAATCCGTTCAGTGCTGATACGCACTGCTAAGGTTCAGCAGTGATTTTTTATCTAACTTTATTAAATGTTGAACAGCTCTTTAAATGCTTTTCTTTAATACAAAACACTGAATTTTCTTACCTTAAGCCTTTCAAAGAGCTGTTTGTGATGGCTACACAAGATGTCAGATCCAGATGTTTCAGCTTGGAACAGAATCTGCTAAGACTGTAACACGTGCTGCAAAACAGCAGACACACTAAAAATACCTTCAGCTACTTCTTCTTCCTAATGTTCCCATCAAACAAAAAAACACTCTGACTTACCTGTCAGTGATTTTTGTGCACCCATTTAGATTTAAGTGCTCGATGTTTCTGCAGTTCTGTGCAAAGGTCCTAAAACAGCAACAAAAAGCTGGAGTTAATATATAACTCACAAGTTGTAATAGTCACTAGAGCGCACTCATGTCCTCTACCGCCTTCCACCTCAGTCAAGAAGCTTAATCTTCAAGCCACAGAGGGATTACAAACTACACCTCCAATATGTCTGCCTCTTGCTTTTTCCTTTTCTTAATGTAAATTTCGGACTTAGATAACTCTTGAAACCAAGTGTTGTCCATCTCTCAAATACCACTTGAGCAAGGTGTTTATTTCTGGCGTATATAAGCCAAAACTGATTTTCCTCAAATGCCTTCACTAAAAACATTAAGGGCATAAACAGAAAGGTTGAAATATCACATCAGTTAAATATTAAGCTGCTGGGAAGAGTTTCTGCACATCTTGTTACTGAGGTCTTTGTAGGTCTTTGCAGGAGCTTGCTCCCACATCAAATGAAAAGGAACGTAACTTACACTATGCAGAAGCGGGACCTATTGAACTACCAATGGAAGGCCTTGTGGATTGCAAATTATTTATGACCTTAAACCCTAAAATGCATCTGTGTGCACCACGGGGTATGTACTGTAAGGATGATTGGAGCTATTATACTGCTAAAAGCCTGTATGTATCACGATATTAATTACCCAGGAGAAACACACGAACTTTCATCTCTGCAGGGTAATATTTACAGCTGCGTTGCATTTCAGAACACTGTTTTTATGCCCATGTTTTCTCCAACTGCATGGATTTTATTGGCAGAGGCGGAGGAAACGCACAAAAAGAGTTTTGTCTGGAGGCCTGCCGTGGTTAACAGATCCAACTACACACTCAGCTGGTAACAACTTGCTGGCTCTCCAGCGTGGATTGGAAACAATGGGAAAAAACCCAGCAAGCAGTTACACTGGTGAGAGTTTCCACTTGAATTCTCAAAACAGCTATTCCAAAATTCATGTACTGGAGGGAGATTTACAACTGAGACACTCTTCACATCACTTGGGAAGATGCTACACTGGAGGAACAGCAAACTTAGCTTTCACGATTCAGGCATGGGGCATGTCCTGAGAGAGGAACCACAAACATCCAGTATTTACATGGCCAATACCTACTTCCACGATTGGATATTTGTAAACAAAATTTCATGTACAAGTAGGACAAAGAAAGAAATTAATATCACCTGCAAAACTAATGGATCTGGAAACAACATGAGAAGGCTCACAGGAGAAGTCGCTTTTACACCAAGTATCTGAAAACTAATGCCACCTTTCTCCTGCTAATGTTTTGAAAGTCTTAAAGCTCATACTTGTACTGTATGTATTTCAGAGGTGAACCATCTTCTTTTCTGAAGTGTCTCAGGCACCACCACCTGCACCAGTTGGTTATCACAGCCGTACATGTGAATGCTGCTAACACTCTGGTAGCCGGTCTCAGCTAAGCCGGTCCTATTACCTGCTGGCATGGCTAGCTCTCTCATCCCAACGATGCACACATGCTACACACAGAACTGCTGTATCCTTATTCTAAGTATCTGTTCCCTGATTACATCATTATATTAAAATATCCCAGCTCCAGCCCTCCCCATCTTCTCAAATGTGCTACATGAACCCACTCAGGATACCTGGTCCTATTCACAACCCTCACTGCAGCCTTCTAGCCTTAGTACCCTGAGAAGCACAACTGGGAGCCTAAACCTAATGAGAAAATGGAGTTACTGGGGGGAAAACTGTTACCTACTGTCCTAACTCTTTCTTCCTACCCCTTTCTCAATGACTTCCTGCTAACTCCTCCTCGTGGGAGCTGTTACCTCTCTCAGAGCCTGCTTCTCCCCTCTCCTCCACTTCTGGTATTCCCTCCACTACTGAGGACACAGGAACTGCCTCTGTGAATGTTCTGGAAACTCGGAGGAGCATTACAGAGTTAACTCTGGTTGGAGCTACCTCTTTTTTGACAGCAGTTGCCAATAATCTGGGAGATGGCAATAATATGCACTTTCCCCTGAGGAAGCAAGATTGACTGAAGATGGAGACACCACAGGGCAGTCAGGGAGATTGCTTAGAGGCAAGGAAAGCTTAGGGGAAATCTCTGGGTATGAAGCTAGGATACCTATTCGGGTTCCGAAAGCAATCTAGTGCTCAATTAGCTTCTGGATTAATTTACCCTGGACACAAAATCCAGTGAAGTAGACTTACCTCTAAACTTTAGAAAGACCTAAAGGACACAACACACTAAATGCCCACTGCTTGTATTTTCCACTGAAGAATGGCCACACTGTATCAGACCTAAAACCATCCAGCCCAGCCTCCTGGACCAGCAGAGGAAAGCACACCTGTAAAAAGCCATACTCTGAGGCTTCCTAAAGCACTCATAGCTCAGAGATACTTCAGCTGGAGGTAGGATCTCTTGAGTTTTAATACTCAGGAGAAATATTCACAGAGGGATCTGGCTGAACAGCTTGTGAACAGGAAAAGCTTACATGGATTCAAACAATCTTCTGCACAGTTCAGTTTATATACTGTACAAAAAAGGGCCACTGTCACTATTTGGAGACTCCCAAGATGATCCTGTTGCCTGCCTGTCCTTAAATTAGAGCTAGAAGAGAATCCAAGGCTTTTCCTGACTTTGTATGCACTAGGTCGTATCAGTCTTTATTCTTCCTCCTATTGCTTGCATCACCTCTCGTCCAGACTAGGTGATACGCTATAAACTGACTGACTAATCTCCATGAAATTAAGTGTTGCAGGACATCAGAGTATAGGTCTTAAAACATTTTAACTACTTGAAAATGGAATGATATCAACATAATACTAATGAATACAAAGACACAGTTCTGAAGATCACAGATCTCATTTCTTAGTTCATTTTCAGAAAATAATAGTAGCTATACTTTGGTCTCAAATGGACACCTCAGTCACTGTTAAGGTACTCAGTACTTCAGTATCCCATTTTGGCCATTAGTCAGTACTCAGAAATCCAAACAAATGTAACAATAATTGCTTTTGGTCCAGACATTAGGAAATAAGTGACGTCTCAATCTTGGACTTTACTTACTTTAAGGAGGAGTCTCCAACACCAAGACATCCTCTCAGACTAAGTTGTCTCAGGAACCCACCGCACCTTTTCGATATATTTTCCACAACTCGACCCTTAAACCAAACAGAAGGAAGATTTTGTTGAGTTTTATTCTGACGTAGCATTCTAACCAAATGAAAAATGCTGGGAGCGAACACCCACCCCAACTCCACCCCACCACAACTACACCTCCTTGAATTTCTTCTGCTGCTTTAAAGAGAAACAGTTGCCTGAGGAGACTCTCCACCCACACTGCAGCGCTATTCAATGCCAGCTTTAGTTCCACCTCCCTTTTTTTCAGTCCATCACATGACTCAACTTTTTGTCTCGGCAATAACTGCCCATTCAGATTGTTGAAATCATCTTCAAGTTTTGTCAGACGTGTAGGGAACCTGAAGAACTGCCCCAGAGGTTGACTGGGAGGCATGCTCGTTCCTCAAGGATCACAGGTACTATTACAGCATCAAAGTTGAAATTAACCACAAAGACGTGCTTAGGCTAGTGCATCACTGAGCTACAGCCTCTGTACGTCCTGTTTCACAGTTCCTCCTGTAGGTATCTGTCTGAGCCCACCTGCCAGTCCTCAATGTCATATATATTTGTGTGTCTGTGCCTAATACTTGGGAATGACAAAGAATATCACAGGCTTCATGCCTTCTTATTTGTTTGAAGCTGAAGCACAGTTTACACACATAACTTCCTCCTGGACCCCCCTTTTGCTACAAAATGCTTTTTACTTTACATCCCAAAAGGAAATTTTGTTATGAATCAGGAGTATGCCAAATAGCACTGTACTTCAAATATTCAGTCTGAAAGTAGCACTAGGCAAAAATGCTATTTAAAAGCCAATAAAAATATACTCATTTGGCTTTTTATTTATTTAATGTTTTTTAAGAAAAATAAGATAGCAACCAGCAGGTGGCTACTGCCAAAAAGATACCAGGCATCACA
Organism: Psilopsiagon aurifrons; assembly: GCA_025447955.1. Taxonomy (NCBI): domain Eukaryota; kingdom Metazoa; phylum Chordata; class Aves; order Psittaciformes; family Psittacidae; genus Psilopsiagon; species Psilopsiagon aurifrons. The sequence continues at coordinate 52,022 of JAOEHY010024151.1, forward strand.
TTATGTCTAATTTTGGGGAGGTAAGGTAAGAGAAATCAACACTGACCATTTCACAAACAGGACTAATACCTAATGGCTAAAAGCATCTTTCATGTTCTTTGCTCTCTTTTCTTTCTGATTCTAAGAAGGACTACTTATAAAATTACAGGTCAATGCATTTTTGTTTGTTCATTGGTCACCTCCAATACCAAAAGTCCTAGTTATCACTATGTGAAAATACTTTCTTATCAGAGCTTGTTTCTTAGTCCACAAGCCACATTGTTTATCTTATATCTCAGAAGAATTTACACCAAAACAAACTGAAAATCACTCTACAAACAAAATTATGTATTTTGTAAAGCTTTCTGATGAGACAAAATTCTTTCTCAGCAGAGGCCAAATACCTTCACTGTGCAGATAGTGTTCAATGAGTAACATATAATGGGAGTTCAATGTACATTGCAGAAAAAAGCCAAACCCTACTGCGTTATTCAAAGAAAACAGAAACAAATGGTTTTCCCAAACCCATTTATTTATTTGAGCATGTAAAAAACCCCAACAAACATCATTTTTAAAAGGTCAAATGCATTCAAATGTGTGCAACTGTTTGAATAATTCAATGTCACTCAAACCCCCAGATTTTCAAATTACCTCAGCTGACATTCGGTTCCACATACCAAAAACTCCTAAGGCACATTTAACTTCAAGATGATCTTTGCACATCTTCACCATAGAAAATAAACATATTTTTACCGTTCCACCTCCCTCTTTGCCCTCTACCACATAAGGTCTTCATTAGGGAAGATTTCACAAAACCTGACTTTTCCTTATTCGACAGTCTCAGATCAAGTACTGCTTGATGCTATGTGAAACATCACCAGTCAGTACAATGCCGAACTATACAAAAACTTGCTAGATCCAATTAGCAGCTTTTACCTGCCCTAAATCTACAGACAAAAAAAACCTTACCAAAACAGCTGAAGAAAAAGAATTCTTAGACACTAAATGTGAGAGTACCTACCTTATGTAATAACTGCTGGTTTAATGTACTCTTATGAATAAATGTAAGGGGCTTATATTACAAATATACTTAAATAAAATATACCGAACTAAACTGCTACAAACCACAATAGCTTCTTATAGCAAAAGAGGATCCCAATTTAATTTCATCCCTTCTCCTGAATCCCATGCTACAAACACAATGTCTCAAAGGGCAACACCAACACAGTGTCTCAAAGGTACCACATAAGACAAATACATCGAAAACATTAAAATCCAATACTGTGTTTCTAAATGGAAGAAAGGTTTCAGACACAGAAAAGGCCTACCAATAAAAGGACCACAGACCCATGGGGTTTTCTTCATTATTTCTTAGCAAATGAGAAACACAATCTTTTTTAAAAGTAACTGAAAGATTACATTAAAGCTCCAAGTCTTCGTAGGCACATGTAGATAAGAGGCAGATGCCAAAACTCTTTCTCCTACCTCTGCAAGATCCTCATGTTTAACATCAGTATAGCAGAGAAGTTGGCAATAACATTTTTAAGAGCGATGAAAAAAAATTGTGCTATATATTACTGTAAAGCTTTAGGAACAGTGTGAACCACGCTTGGCAAAAATATACCAAATGAAATCCATCTGGATTTTATTCATGCCACTCAGAAACTATAACATAAAACACAGAAGCAAATTCATTACTGTATTCTAAATTTGATTTGTATCAGACAACCAATAATAAACCAGTTTGGATTCAATGTAGGAACTCTATTTCACCATGGATTTTTGTCTTGATTTTCTAACGCCCTATTTTGTTTTGTTATGAGCATCTATGAAAGCGTGAATGCTGATATGTTTTTCTTACAGAAGACAAGACTGTCCTAATCATTTTGTTAAATGCTGAAAAGGACTTTAATCCACATGTACCTGCATTTCAGGCAAGATCCAAACCTCATAAAGCAAACGTTCATAAACCGTAATCAGATACACACCAAATCAAATCTAGGCATGTAAGCAGTTAAGAAAAGCTGTTCAGCATTTTATTGTTTCTATCTCAAAATCCTACAGGAAGCATGCAGAGAGCTTTTAGCACTAGATGGCATCCTCACAGAGAGGCTCGACCAGCAGCAAAATTGCTGTCTGGACCGTGAAACTGACTCTGAGGATCTCACTCCATCCAAAGACACCATTTATACATTTACTTTCTGGAAATGAGCAGCTTTGAGTTTCGAGAACCCTGTATGCATATGATATATGTCAATTATCTGATACACAACCAAAACTGAAACACTCACCCAGTGTGAAAAAAGATAAATACAGAGTTACTTTCCATTTGTTCCTTCACGGTATTATCCTGAACTTCAGCCTTTAAAATGTGAGCACAAGCACAGTCTATGTGATACTCAAAATGGGCTATGCTTTTAAACATCACCAGAGGAAAAGAAAAAACCTAAGGACACTAACCTCTATATCCGTTTGAAAGTTGAAGAGGTCTATTCTTTGCCAATTGCTTCCATCCAGAGCTAAAACATTCCATGCCTGCAGAAAACAAACACAGCTTATTTATTACCTCCGCTGCCTGCTCCCTTCTCTGTTTTCCTCTCAGCAACTCAAATATAACAAAAAAATACACAATTTCTGTTCAAGTTTTCTTAAATGAAGTATAATTCTACGTGTCAGTAGTCATACAGTATCAAGTACTTAAAACTACTGAATTTGTGGAAATAAATCTCACATCTCCCAAATGGATTACACTGCAGAAGTTAACTTATGCCAGTTAAACATGCAGGAAAGCAAGAAAGTAAATGCGAAGTATGCCCATGGATACAGCGAAGCTCTAACCCGGCATTGTTAAAACACTTCTGTCAGTTCTGTCTAATAAGTTACTTTTGCTAGATCTATATGGAGAAAAGTAGCTGCAGATGAGATTCTGTCCAATAAAACCGTAGTTCCTCAACCTCATTAGTTACTATTCTGAGACACACAGAAACCTTTCAGAAACTGCTGACCTTCCACTGTTAGAACCCGGCCTTTCCTTTACAGGTGCAAAGTTACATGTACATGCTTGAGAATTTGTTCTTCTCTGTCGGAGCAAAAGCTGTTCAAAGTAAAATAAACCAAAACAGCTAGAGAAACATAAATACATTCAAAAGCAGAAGAATGCTGCATCCAACTGACAGGTAGACCTGAGAGAAAAATACAACTGATTCAAACGCTTTGGTTTTCTTCCACAGTTTTGCAGGCTTTACCCAAAGGTTCTAACAAAAACTGATGTCAACACACATCTTGCTGACCTTGCAGGCCATGGTGATATGGGTGTAGGAATTAAGAAGTCACACAATTCTACATTAAAACATGCAAACAAAGCAAAACAAACAAAAACCAATGAACCCTTAACAAAATAAAACCCAATCATCGTCAAGAGAATGAAGAAATAAACACGTTCATTCATGTTAGATGAGAATATACTTCACTGTACACACTTGATGTAGGAACAGACTATCATTCTTTAATTCAAGAAAAATAATCAATACAAGCTAAACATAAAAGCTTACTTAGCATGCTTTCTCTAGTATCTTCTGCTGCCTTTTTCCTCCATTAGTAGTCCATCTACTTAACACCTTTTAGTACTTGGCAAGCAAGTGATGAATGTACTTCTTAGACACATGGTGCACATTAACTGAACATGGAATTTTAAACAGAAAATACATCTGAAAAATAGTGTTATGAAGCCACATGCTTTATAAAAAGCAAATGCCATCACACCAAACTGGGCTTAATCCTTTCTCCAGATACAGACCATACATAACTAGATTATCTTTTCCGTAGCCTTTAAACAGAAGTTCAGTACATAGCAACTAAGACCACATCTGAATGCAAAACTGTTCCTTTGCTTTAAGAAACAAACAGACTGAGACAATTAATGTTTGGGGGCTATTTTTGGACAAGGAACAGACTGCCCCAGAGCCCATGATTCGCATATAACTAAGAGAATAACATCCCCTGAAAAACAAAAAGCCCCAACAGAAATACATACCTTGGAAACTTGTGCACATCGACACAGAGTAACTATGTCCAAGAAGGAAAATATTCTAGGAAGAAAGGCAAAGAACAACAATTAGAATGTTTTGTCATAAAGTCAGACTAATACATGGACTCACGGTTCCTATAAAAAAGCACCAGTTGCACAAGAAGCAAGTTAAAAGCAGTATGAGCATTTTATCAAGTTATTTTGGTGATCAAGACTTAAGCAATAGTACCACACCTATCATCTAAAGACAGTCAAGATCAACATATTAGAACCAGCAGGTGCTTCTTCTAAAAATACCTATTTTCTGTTTCCCCCTCCTTACAATGTAAACATAAATGAATGACAACAAATTATTTTTCTTCTTTTTAATTCAGAGAAACTAGCTTATATAGCTTTAATTGGGCTGCAATTAAAGAAAGAACTCACACAAACACAGGTGAAGATCTCAGAGGCTGGAGAAGAGTAAGAAATGGAGAAAAACTCAAGAATCTAAGTACTAACCAAAATTACCCAGCCTTCTAAAGGGCTTTCATAGTGACTACCGAGTCCAACACAGTATTTACTTTCAAATTTACTCTACAAGAAACAACTACAACTGAAAATTCAGCATTACTATTCTGAGCAGGGAACCAGGTCCTCAAGGCTGCCAACTCTTCATAGTCTTCCTAAAGAAAATTTTCCCTGTCAAAATGAATTTTGCTAAATACTACTTCCAGACAACAGTGAAATTGCTTCAAAGGATGTTCTCAGTCAAGAAGAAAATAGCTTAAGCATAAAATACAGATCCTACTCCAAAATAATTCTCTATTACAGAGATAAAGAGGGAATATATGAAAGACGCTATTGTGATTCACTTATAAACTGTTACCTTCTCGCCAATGAAATTTTTCAGTTATCAACAATTAATAGTAATAATAACAATTTCATCTTTTAGTGAGATGTGAACACTGAGGAGCAAACGACAAGTAAAAGATGCTGAATTTCAGAATGTAAAATTACTATTTTCCAAGTGGAAAACTCAAGTTAGAGCTCAAAATGGATGCCTACATCTTAAGCACTGTGAGTTTTAGCTGTGGCAGGAGTCAGGAAATGTAATGGAAGTTAATGGAAGCACTTCTTAAATGTAACAGCCTTCTGGATGCTTATTATGATCACTTTAGATAATTAGCATTCCAATACTCATTAGTACATGGAAATACTTTATCTTTTTCACTGCAGAGTAACATCTTGTCTTCAAAAACTATTAGCCATGAAAACAGAAGGCATGACACTCTCAAAAGCTATGAAACAATTTATAAAACCTGTTGATAACATTCGTTTTGATAGCATCTATTTTTTGTCATTTGAACATCCACTCTGAGGTCTGATCACTTCCAAGAAACTTAGCAGTGTTAATGCAAAAAGTACATCCTAATGTGCTCAGCAAAATTGCTGGATTGTTCAGATGTGCACTGAAAGTGTTCTCACCCTTGCAAGAGCAGCATCTATAACAACGCCCACCCTCTATAACCCACGACTTGCCAGCATAAGGCAAGTGGCAGAAGATGAATGTCAGAAATGATGCTGGAGACCTGCTAAAGCTTCTTGGTTTGTAGAAGGTTCCTCCTAGTACCACTGCATGAGTGTAATCAGAAGGTTATCTCAGATTTACAGAAGCTGAAGCACAAAAAACTTCTATGTTATTTGTTACAAAGGAAGGTTTGTGACAAACCACATCATGACACAATACTCCTGCCTAAATGAAGAACATGACATGCTTTAAAAGTGATGTATCTAGTTACACTGAAATATGAAACAACAGAAGAAAATGCAAGATGTTGAAGAGAGAGTATTTCATACTGCCAGACTGAGTTGTCTGGCAGTCTGTCTTCATGTTTGATTGTTTATTGCTGTTAGAAGATTAAAAGCAAATGAAACCCAAATGCAGAACACATGTATTTATTTTTGCTCCATTCTGTATGAAGTGAATTTTTATAAAGTCAAAACCAAAAAGTGGTCATTTGACGTTTTAAAGGAAAAATACTTCAGTAAGTGTAAACATTCATGATGCTCTCAGGTTTTATTTTCATTCTAAAGAAGAAACTTGCTTGTGAGGTGCTCCAAAATGTCCCCATCAAAATAATATTTGCTGGATTATAACGCATCCTAATCAGAATTATTATTGAATTAAATACTAGGATAGGTAAGTGATGGCAGTAAATTCCAAAGACTCATCTTGCCAACTTGCCTGAAAGTACTTTTTCCCCACACTTTTCTGTTTACCTTCTATAGTACAGGCTTATATGTACACCACTAAAACACACTTGCTTCTTTACTGCAGCCACACAGAACTACTAGGAAACTCTTACCAGTCAGTGAAACTAGCCAACAAGGCACAAGACTGTAAGGTTTAAAGTAATTTAAGGTCTTAAAGTCTTTAAGAGACCTCAAAGGCAACCAACAAACTGAGATGGAGATGGCAACACTGACACTGTCAGTCATCTGTTAGCATTAGACACTGACATTGTCTGGCACTTAAGAGTGAAGGATTCTGTCAGCAGGCACCTGTAATTTTAAAAAGTGGAAAAAACTACCAAGTAACGCAGCTGACGGTTCTATGGCACCGCTGTCTATGACCATAGCTATGCAGATGGAAGCTAATGCAGCCAGCAGGATTAATTTCCACTTAAGCCTTTGGCATGGAGTATGGGGAAACTGGAAATTAAGTTAATAGATCCACAAGAAAGTTTAGGATAATCTATTCTGATTTCCAGTATCCCAGGCTATTCAATTCTCCATATATGAAGTTCAAGAAGAATTCCTTTACAAACAACCAGAGCTCTTCAAGGCTTTCCATCCCTAGGCACATACCAGTCTGGACACACGAGCTTGGCCTTGGAGATCTTTCAATGTTAACAGTACCTGCAGTACACATAAGCTTCATGCCAAAGACACAACTGACGGCACAAGCGCACAGTTCTTCAACTCTCTGATGGTAAACATGAATTTGACTAAAGCCTAATATCCATAAAAGGATCTATTCTTGATTTGAAAGCCTTCAAGAAATGGAAAATCACCACCTTCTCTGGGAGTTTGTTCCACTGCTTAATAACTCTGTTACATTTGTGTTCTTTCCAAAGGTGAATGTCTGACTTGCAGCTTTAATGCTTTTTTCTGCTTTTCTTCACCAAATTAGAGTCCATTAGCAGTTAGTACTTTCCCCTCACCAAGTTTTAAAGCACTTATCATGTCATCTTTAATGCTTCTTGTTGACAGTCTTTCTACTTTAGTTCTTTGAATCTCATTTTCTCTGCAGTCTTCATTTTTCCAGTACGTTTCTTCAAATGCAGACATCAGAAGCACGTGCATCATTAAAAAACTATTTGTATCAACAAAGCTGTACACAGACATGCACGTCTGCCAAGCAATTACAGTATCAGAAACAACCAACTGACACAGGTACACAAACTGCATTAATATAGGCTACTACAGAGGCCTTCAAAGAGGGCAGTATTGCCCTACTATACAAATCCTTGAAGTGGGGAAAATTAATGATGTGTGTGCAATGATTCAGGACATGGTCTAGCGGTAGACTTGGCAGTGCTGGGTTAACAGTTGGATTTGACGATCTTAAAGGTCTCTTCCAACCTAAGAGTATCAATGATTCTGTGTTTCTATGTGTGAGATGACAGATTTCTCCTCCACCTCAAAATACACACATTGTTTGACTGCTTACAGAATCCTTAGCAACTAAGAGCAGATCCATATATGAGTTTGTATTTTTCAGTTCTTTGACTCACCAGTCGGTACTCCATATGATAAGATACAGCAGTCAAATTCCGCAGCGACTGTGGGCCTACCATACCTAGCTAAGAAATACCAATTGCATTAGAATAATCTCTTGTAACCTTTCCTATATTTTTTCTATTTCTGCCACAGTTAAATACACAGATGGTAAAGCATCACTTCAAATATACCAAATACTATGTGTGAATACGCTAATTTTAAGTTTCCGGCAATTTCTTGCCTACAGTAGTAACAGGCTAAAAGTTGAGCAAAAAGCAGAGTGCAGTACTAGAAACAAAGAACAGAAACAGAAACTGCGCGGCTGAGAGGCTTAAACCACGACACATATGTAATACTTAATTAGCCAACTCACAAGATGCATATTCTTGCACACAAGAAAAACAGCTACTGGAACACAAGTCCTGGGTTCTTCTTCTAATTTGAGCCCCAAAACTTTGCTTATCCTCTTTTAAACCTGCTTGAGCAATCAAATTTTTAGTCTGATGACTACAACCCATTAATATTCCAGTACATGCCCCAAGTACATATGGCTTATAGCAGAATTCCGAACAGCCTCTGCATTTGTGGTCCAACCTATGAAGTTGGTACTCTGAAGGCAGAAGGGAACATAACACAGTTCAAGGGGTCAAAAGGAATTAACATCTTTGTTTCTGAAGCTTGCCATTTTTGTGCAAAATCTTTTAGCACAGCTTAGCAGCTAAAACACAAATGACTGTTATCTGTCCTTCTACATGGCAAAAGTACCAGCTATATCCCCATTATCAAACACGTCTGTTTGAATTCAAACAGGTATGTTTTCAAACTTCTCATCAAGCATAAAATAAAGGAAAAGATTTTTGGAAGCTGTTGGCAAGTCAGAACATTCCAATATTACATTTACTTCCCCTTTTTTGTTCCCAATGCTTTGCTGACTCAGACGGTAACTTTAAAACTCCATTTGTTTTTCCCAGCAATTGACAAGGACAAAAAAAATCCAAAGGAAAAAAATGAAAACTATTCATCCTCAAGGCTGTGACATCTTACTGGAACAGTTGCTACTGTTAAAATTGCAACAGCCTCTCTCTGTCGTTACTTCTGATCCTTCTGAAGTCAGATATGCGTTGACTAACTTTACACACCAGGACAAGTCCACAGCTGACGTCCTGTACAATCATATGATGCTTTTCCATAAACATATAGGCTAAGCAAAGAAAATACTGTAACTGTCTGAAAACATTGTTTAAATGACACGATTTATAACATCTCTGCAGGATTCTTACTCAAACATCATACAATTCAGCATTTATTCAACCTTTCACTTGTAGCAATATGTAAGAGCAGCGGGGAAGGAGCATTCCTTACCAACTGGCAAATTAACAGCACTGCAACAGCTAACAGGGGTGGTCATTTTTCTTTTAGCTTGAGCAGTACTACAAATCAAAGGTTTTAGAAGCTGCCTGTTTCTCCCACAAAAATAAAATTATTCCAACATTACAAATAAAAATAAATGCACATAAACCAGAAAAAAGGTACAAATTATCTCCTCCCTCTCTCCGCTCAAGCTATTCTACCTACCTCAAAGCATAACTGCTCCTTCCAAATGAGTGTCTTCTTCAAAACCACTACTGTCCATATTAGTCACATATCCTTTTCCTCCTCTGCACAGTCATCTGGGTCTCATTGAGAACGAATAATAACCTCTGGGTTTGTATCCTAATGAGCTTCTTGCCTAAGAAGCTGAGGGTTTCAGTCACTTACTTATAAGCATAGCAGATAATCTGTAGAAAACATGCAAGAGGCATGACACTGCCCTGAAAACCTTCCAATCTAATTCTGGTTGTTAGATAAGTAATAAGAGCAAGCAAGAACCGCAGTGTAAGACGAAGGGCTTACTTTGTTCAACTTCAGAGCATGCAACTGCATCAATGAATGAGTAAAATTTTACAGTGGCAGTATTTTCTAAGTCTACCATCAGAAAAAGGTTTCTCAGTTTCAGAGAAAAAGAAAATCTGGATTGCTTTTTATAGTCAGATTACAGAAGTTTGAATACTTGATGCAAACAAGAACACAATACAAGAAATTGTGCTTCTACTTCCAGATAATTGTAACAAAATATTAACCACCCTTTTTCCACATGTCAAACTGTCGTTTGGGTTGGTTTAGTTTTCCTGGTTCTTAAGAGCTGTAGTGTTTTCCAACAGTTTTCATACATATCTGACATAAGCAAGCAACAAACTATGTGTATTCGATGACACTTTCAATAGTATTTACTAGTCAGTTCCAGCACTATGTTGTGCAACATACAAAATGCTCCACTGCAAAATGTTTCCACTGCAACTGGTTTACTCTCCTTTTAATTAAAAGGTAGACTGCATAGTTAATACAGTAAAAATAATTAGGATATTAATTACACTCAGTGCAGCAATATTTAATCCCTCCTTTCATAACCACATGGCAAGACAATTTTAAAGCATATTGTAGCACGAGCATAAACTGTTAGGTGTTGAAAGACTCTCAGGCTCTGTCTTGCAAAAGCATTCATGTGCAGAAGCATAAAACAAAAACCCCATTGATAATCCTTTAGACAGCCAGGTTCATGCCCCTAAATTTCCCCAGGTATCTAGACTCTGCAGGGACGAGAACTCAGACCCCGTGTCCCATCATACTACTCTCAACATGCTCTGCCACTGGCCTTGTGAGTTTGTCTCTGCAGCAGTACAACTTCAAAAGGAGTTTTTACAGAGCACCTCTCCCACCCATTCCCTTCCTCGCCATTCCAAAGCCCTGACAGTCTGTGTCAATACTGTGCACGTTATAAAATGTGGACTTAATTTCTCTCTGGCTACTGGCAGACCATCACCCAAGCCCCAGCATTCAGCATGAAATCATCATGGTCTTTACTAAGAAAGATGACTATCCCAATTAAATTTCTCAATCAACTACCCCGGCTACAGCTTTGATCTACTTTGGTAGATCTCTGTGCACGCACAAGAACTAAACAGTTGGCTAGATCACTTCGGTGTATGCTAGGTCTGGGCTATTTTACTTTGTCATTCCATCCCCAGGAAGCACTTCAACCATGCAAAGGGTTTCTTTAGACACTGCACAATAGCGTAGTGGCAGTGCCTCAGCAGCATCACTTCCTCAGTTGATATAATCCAAGGTAAGCCTATATATCCTCCAAGTTGCTCTGCAAGAAGTTATCTTGTATTCAAGAGCTAACAGTTAAGCCACTGTTATTGCCCAATTTCTTGCATGTTTTTTTCCTCTGCTGAGTTCTTTAAAACATCCTTTAAAATATGTATGTTGGAATAAACATAGAGCTCAGTGAAACAACTAAGCTATTCCCTATTAAACATTTTAAAGAACTTACAAATTTGGCGTTGGAATACACAATTCGGGAAATTGACACCTAGAAGTTAAACGCAGGAGTTCTCACAGTAAACCTCAACACATTCATTTTATTGATGATACTGTCATTAGCATAGACACAATAATTTAGGAATATTCATATAGTGTCACAGATACTTTCTTTTTATCCTACAATGAAAACTGAAGCATACTACAGAATCAGTAAGTCCTTTCAAAAGGTGATGTCTTAACTATTTCAGAGCATGATACTTTTCACGGCCTAAACCACATCAACAAATGCCATTGAATGAAATAGACAGGACACTAAGTGCCCATAACAGACAGAAGCACAGTCATTTCCAAACATCTGGAGCGTCCTACTGCTAGAAAAGAAGCACTTGCTGTTGTAGTTTAAGCCCAGCCTGGTTTAAGCTAACTCAGAACCATGCAGCCGCTCGACTACTCCCCTCTTCTTCCTCCCGTGGATCCTGGAGGGATGGGGAGGAGAATGGAAAGAATTTAAATCCCATAAGGTTGAGATAAGAACAGTCCAGTAATTAAGGTATAACACAAACCACTGCTGCTGCCACCAGTAATAATAAGGGAAATAACAAGAGGAGAGAATACAACCGCTCACCACCCGCCAACCGATACCCAGCCCAACCCGAGCAGTGATCTGGTCCTCCCAGGTAACTCCCCCAAATTTCCATACTAGGCATGCCGCGCTGTGGTATGGAATACCCCTTTGTTAGTTTGGGTCAGGGGTCCTGTCTCTGGTCCTCTCAGCTTCCCGTGCCCCTCTTCACTGGCAGAGCATGAGACTGAAAAATACTTGGAGTAAACATCACTTAGCAACAATTAAAACCATTGGTGTGTTATCAATGTTGTTCTCAGACCAAAGTCAAAACCACAGCACTGCATCAGCTACTAAGAAGGAGAAAAATGACTGCTACAGCTGAACCCAGGACACTTGCATATTTCAATACCTTGCTAAGGAGGCAGCATATTACATTGACTTTACCTTGTGGTTCATGTGTGGCATGGACTGCAACAAAGCAAGTTATGAGAATTTCTGTGTCACACTTTCTAAACAGTTCCGTGAGTCTGATTTACAGCACTGTCACCATAACAAACGTGTGTTTCTCAAGAAAAAAGGAAAAAAAATTAATACCAATTCCTTTAACAAAAGGCTGCTTCTTTAATACCACCAAGAGAGCACGCCAACAGTGCAGACATTAGGTCACGTTTGGAGAGCACTTTCTTCACACACAGGCAGGCAAGTGGGATGGTGAGCATCCGCCTCAGGACCAGGGCCCAGTCTGGGAGCTCTGCTCTGGCTGCCCCAGCGATGGCCAGTGTCAGCACCCAGAGAGAACTGATGAGAGGGGAGGCTGCAGTGCAGAGCCTGGGGTGACAGGACAAGAGGTAATGAAAGTGAAACAGGGGAAGTTTAGGCTAGATATAAGGAAGAAATTCTTTACTGTGAGGGTGGGGAAGCACTGGAATGGGTTGCCCAAGGAAGTTGTGAATGCTCCATCCCTGGTGATGTTCAAGGCCAGGTTAGATGAAGTCTTGAGTGACATGGTTGAGTGGGAGGTGTCCCTGCCCATGGCAGCGGGGTTGGAACTAGATGAGCTTAAGGTCCTTTCCAACCTGAACTATTCTGTGATTCTAAAATGCAAACTACCATTATTTGAGACATCCTTCCACATCAGACTGGATGCAATGACATACATGCAAGGTAACCCAAACACCTTAGGGTACAAGAAGAAATCATCAGCTCAATTTTGTTAACATCATCACTTAAATCTATGATTATAGCGTTACAAGTGAACACTTCCTCTTTTTTTCTACCCGCCAAGAGAGGTTGTAACAAACCCTACGTGCAGCTACAGAAGACATCACTAAGCTGGTTCAGTTCCAGCTCTGATGCGATCACATCCAGTTGAGCCATATCATCACATATGGCAGTTGACACTTGGCCTGAAATCAGCTTAACAAAGGTGAGAGTGAGACGACATCCTTTAGCATCTCAACCATGGGCTGAACTTAACTGATCTTGGTGGTGTAGCTAACTCCTGCAAAGGTGAGCTACTCACAGTAGCAAGCTGATGAAATTTATGACTAACCAAATTACTACTGTAAGGAAAGTTCACCTGCTGGTTCTAACAGAGTAATGTTAACAGGCAGCACTTTTCTGCAGCAACTTTTTGAAAGCTTTGAAGTTGAACTTGTATTTTGTTATAACAAAATTCATGACATGAAGACTATGAATTACATTACAGAAAGGATTACAGGCTCTTCAGACAGATAAAGCATTGTGTAGTGTGGAAGAGCTGATTACTCTGTACAGCAAAGCTTTTTGGACATTTTATTTCACTTTTTCTGACATGCAAGGTAAAGATCACTGTTAAGATTACATCTTCCATGGTACAGTATAATTTGAACACATTAAAAGAAATCAAGGGTAACCAAAAGATAACAATTTCAACAATTCCAAGAGTGAAAACATGTATGTTACTATTTAAGACAGATTTAAGAAGAATAAATAGCACTTGATAGCCTGTGAGCTACCTAAGCAATGCATGATCCTCATGGTTTTACCCCTTAACACAGTATAAAGTTACCTTAACAGAAGTTCTTTGGGTAGTTTTTTGTTAATAAGGGCTTCATCGTTATTTGAGAAAACCTAAAAACAGAAAGAAAAATCATCACTTAGACCTACAAAAGCATTTAAAGAGTCTTTTCACCTTCTATTTAGGTGCTTAATTCTCTGAAATTACTGTTCACATTTTCAACATGTCAGTTGGCAATACTATAAAATTATCTCAGTATATACAACAGGGCCACACTCACACATACACTTGGCATTCCCTAGTGCTAAGAGGTAACTGTGCAAAAATTGCGAAGCAACTTGACAGTCATTAAACAAGCAACACAGAGACACATTTTCATGGTATTCTAGGCAACAGTGAAACTTCTAGAAATAGCTAAACACATACAAACACACACTAGGCAGCGTCCTAAAACTGTCCTATTATAGAAAACAGAAAGGGGACACTTTCCACTTATTCAGGTCCCTTCCTTCACTGTGTGCAGTATAAATACTTCAGCTCAGGTATGTGAATGTGGATAAAGTACAGCAATCTAAATATAAAGAACTGACTGCCACAGGAATGACAGCAACTGCTACGTAAGCAAGGGAAGCGCCTCAAAAAATGCTACCAGAAAAGCTCTCACCCAGAATTTCCTAACAGATATCCTAAGGAAAGAAAGCGGAGAGACTGAAAGAAAATGTCAAAGGAAAAAAGCAGGCAATATGCAGGAAACTGTTTCTGCAAAAGACAAACAGGATTAGTTAACAGTTAAATAGCCGAGCTTCACAAAGGAGATACTGACAACTTATTGTAAATATGCATGTTTGAGAAATTCTGCCACAGAAAAATGGCAATAAACAAACCAAACTGAATCAGATTCGCAATCAGTTTAAGGAATCACAGTATAGACTGGAGGACGTCAAAGTCACAAGCAATCACTTCCCCTGCAAAAAAGACGACTATTATATAGTCATTTGCTGTCTACATTACCTGAAACAAAAGCCAGGAGGAGGTTCAATATAGCCAAGAGCTTTCTGAATGCTAAAAGGTAAACTGGATGTAATCTTTCCCCTTCCTTCACTAAGAGTATGCTGTTCCTGACTCAATGTTATCCCTTGTCCACCCTGCCATCACACATTATCACTTACTTGGCAACTATCTGCTTTGCTTCTGGGGAAAATAAGGGGGGGAAAAAATCCACCAAAAAAGCCCCAATCAAACAAGCAACAAAACCAAAGAAAATCAAAATCCAATTCTAGTTCCTTAAGGAGAAAAATATTCATGGCTTTTAGCAGTTCTACATGGATGACTGCAGGCTGAGGTTCTGCTTTACATCCCATACCCGTTGCTGTCAGTATGCTGACTCAATGCTGAAATACACTACGTACACCAACACTATTTTTAGAAGTGGTTGTCTGAGCTTAGCAATCCATTGATTTACGAGTTATCTGCGTGTATGCCATTTTAGTATTATATGCTACTCATGCTTTTCAGCTTACAGCCTGAAAACAGTATTGTATATTGGGATAATTTTTCAGAAGAACAGTCAAAACAGAGTCCTGTGTTTATTGCAGCACTCATTTAGAAAAAGAAGATGTATATACCATCCTCCTAGAACTTAACATCACTAAAAAGCAAAGTGAGGAAATACTTCTGTTGCAGAGAAGGAAGTTACCTCTGTGAAAGCACACTAGGTCTATGATAAAACCAACGAGTAAACTTAGATCTTAGTAATTCTGGCCCAGTTCAGTATCAGAAACCACTAAAAATCTTTAAACTTCACTCTACAGTTGCAGGTAATTCCTCTAAAGTTACATCACCTGCTACACACTTCCCACTTACTTGCCCAAGTATTTTTACTACTTTGCAGACCGCTACTCATTAACACGTGCCATCGTTCTGCCAGTACAAAGGTTATCACCCTTTTCCTCTTTACACTGTAGATCTCAGATGTACAGTAACATGGATATGAGCTTCACTGTATGAAGGCAACATAGCATTTAAGTCAGTAAATTTGTCACATTCAAAAAAATCACCCCCCAGTTTTGCTTCTCCTTCCAGATTGTTACACACACTACCACCAGTCCTGGAACATAACTTGTTGGTACACCACAGTCAGCTTGCCACTACTAAAAGCACCACATATTCATCTCTTCTGGTCTAACAGTTGGTGATGAAGCACTCCTGTTTTCACCAGAATTACTGATGGAATTGTACATTTGTGGTTTTGCATCAAGTTTGGCAAAGAATTGCGGTATGCATAAAAGCATATTTTTCTCTATGAAGAAACATAGGAATATTCCCCACAGTTTATTACGCTTATCTTAAGCATTTGGAAATCCCTTTCAACTAGAAGTTTAAGATCAAAACAAGGTTATACTAATGATTTTGGTGACAGTTTTATTTTAATGATGCAATTTGGGTTATTATTAAGTCCTCTTTTGAAGAAGACTATTGTCTTTACAGATGAAACAGTTCTGCTGGCATTATGGCTCAGTTCCATGGAGATATTTATGTATCTAATTTCCACTGACATCAGAGTCAATAAGGACCTTCAACCTGTCAACTTTACAAATCAAAAGTTATTAAAAACCAGGCTCAAAAATAGACTTGCTTACTAATGTGCTAAAGCAAGTAAGCAGGGATAGATTTAGGAAAAAGGGGAAATGATGTCTGAGACACCCGAAAGAACGTCAGCAAAAAAGAGAAGACATACAGACTGAAAACAAGGCTGAATTATTTATCAGGTCAGGAACAAAACGCAGCATTGGGTCATTGTCACCAAAGGAGACAGCAGTTTAGAATTAAATCCATACATTTGTGGCTGACAGGGCAAACATCCTAGTTAGACTGTAACTATTGCCATGTCTAAAAAGCATAGTGTCTTTCAGGCTTTCACTGCCCAGAACAGCACTTATTTACTGTTATTTATGTAGTGATAGCTATTGTAAGGACAAGGTGTTTTAAAGGAAAATCCTGACCAAATAAACTTTCATTCAGTTCCCCCCATGTGCAGATTTTTATTACCAAACACAAACCACACAAGCTTGCTGCACATCTCTCTTCCTCAACAGAGACATCCGATTGCTGCCTGTGCAATCTCCCCTTCACCTCAACTACTGAAATCACCTCTCACTACAGTGACATGAAAGCCAGCAGATTAGCTTTGCTACCCAGAGCAGCTCACAAGCACACTGAAGTTAGAGACACTCAAATGCTCTCTATTTAAATACAACAGAAAAGTGGAGGAGGAAGAAAAGGGAAACCAATCTTGCTTTAAATTTTGTATTCTGTCACATATAACACTATAGACTAATGGCCAGAGAGCTGCTGCTAGCTGATGCTTTCTCCAGAATTGTACAATTAAAGCACTGGACAGGCAGACAGGCAGAATCATTCAACTCTGTGCAAGCAGGAAAAAGTAAAGGTATCCAGGCAACAAAAGGAGTGTCAGACAAGCAAAGGGATGCACATTGTCAACAGAACAGAACTAAGCGATACCCATGACAACAGCTGGTGGCACAGGACTGGTGTTACATTAGAACTCAAGGTAAAATTTCCTGTATCAATAAAATTATGACACACCAAAGTGAACCTTGAAAGGCAATCCCACCTCAAACCAAGCTTGCCTAGAGCAGAGACAGAAAGGCCAGGTCTTTTGTTTCAACAACAGACACTACTTGCCCTCCAGGCCCTCACTCCCATGCTCAAGCTGCTCACCATGCTCCATCAAAAGCTTTGACTTTGTGCACTTTAAAATCCCAGCCATTCTGGTCTGTTTTGGTCACTAACCTCTTTTTTCCTTGGACCCTCTACAAAAGCTCAGGGCACTGTCTTCAGTAGGCTCACAGCTTCCTCCTTGCTGCCAGGTAGACACCTACTGGGGTCTTTTACACTGGTCTTTCCTCGGGACGTCTTCTCTTCCAGCACTGTGACAAACTGACCGATGAAAGCAACAAGTACCTCATAAGAAATACTTCTGTACTTACTGTGCTGATCAGCTTAAACAATTAAGGCCCACCTTCAGCGAACAAGATCAAATACCAGGCTGAACAGTGCTTTGAACAAGCTGCTCTAGTGGAAGGTGCTCCTGCCCATGGCAGGGGGTTGGAAACTGGACGAGCTGTAAGGTTCCTTCCAACCCAAACCATTCTGTGATTCTATGAAATACGCCTGGGAACTTCTCTCTCTTTCAATAATGCCTTCTACTCACCTAGGGCTGCCTGTAAGAGCTATACTGCTTTTAAAGTTTCCCTAAAGTACATACTCTCCAATACATTAAAACCTGCCAGCCAGAAGCAGCTGGCCACACTGTCCACTTTGCTGCTTGGTTTTCTTCCAGAAGACACATCATTCTTGTTTTGCCAGCCCTGGTGCTCATACCACATCATTCACATTTTACTGGAGGGAATCAGTCTGGTGTTGCAAGGTCCTGTTCTCACTGGGTGACTGCTCAAGGTCATTTGTGAACTTCAGAGCTGATGTCCATAGCTGCTCAACTCTACCTCAAGGCCTCTGGCTGTTCCAACTGGACTAGGAGGCTCTTGGAGGTTGCTTTGACTGCTGTCTTGAGCACACAAGAGCATTCTCAGTTGACCTAACAGCTCACATCACCCTCTTCTGTGTGTTTTTCAGAAGGGCTGTCACCTACTGCCAACAATGTATTTGGAAATCACCAATTAAGCCCTTTCAATAGTATGACTTAATTACTGCAAGCAACCAAGGTAGAAAGGCCTAACAGGTTAGCCTGACCTGTTAGCTGAGCTAGCTATTTGTTAATGCAAGACTTAGCCTCATCACCTATAAAGTCACCAATGAGACAGCAATCCTCTGAGCTAGCTCCAGATATTAAGCATACTTTCACACTACTGTTTTACCAATGCTGCTATTTAAGGTACTGTGACACAGATCCATAAAAGCACCTAATTCATGTAAATTCTGATACAAACCAAAGAGGCACATCTTCTTCTAACCAGTAGCAGAGATGGCAAAATAAACCCAAACTGCATGGCAAAATAAACTACCTTTTACCTAATCTTTCATAACTAGAGACTTGTTTCAGCTCACTGCAGGGAATAAATAAATAGTAACAAGCAATCCAACAACTACTGCTTAAACAGTAAGAAACTTGGAAAAAGCTGTTAATTGTATCCCTGCATATCCTGTAAACGCACATAAAGAGAGGTGAAAAAAAACACGCCTGACAAAGTTTTATCCTTGTCTTTTTCTAGTTATATACTGATTGGTAAATCTTTTCTTCAGTTTCTTTTCTTTTAAAAGATGTTTTTAATGACTATCTCCTTCTTCAGATATTTATCCATTATTCCTTTTTTCAGGTTATTCGTTTCCAAATAAAAGCAAAATGATGAAGCATTCAGATATTATTCCTACAAACCAGAATAAAGCAATCAATTAACAGTCAAGTCTACAAATCAGTTTAAAGCAGAACATGGGAAAACCCACATCATCTACTTTATCGGCTTGGAGATCAAAAGACCTGTGACAGAAAATTAAGATGAGATGGATGAAGCAATTGTTGACTGTAGACCATCACAAGGGAAGATTGTGCCTCATGCAGATTCTGTGCTTTCTTTTTCTTGTCTAGGCAAAGAACAGATCACTCCTTAAGCATCAAGCAGAAACTCAAATGCAATTTGCAAAAGGCTAAGCTCAAAACACCAGAGAAAGCTACTTCCCTTTGACCATTCACGTAACATTGAAACTGTAAGCAGGAATACTGGAATGGATTATAAGGCAGCTTTCATCACAAAATTCACTGGGACTGTGTGCTCAAATTACAGTTTGTTTCATCATAAATATAACCTATTCGGTTTCATGCAGTCTTGAAGAATTATGCCATTAAATACACATTCTCAGACACTCAGAGCACGACAGGCTTCTGAAAAACAAGTCCGAGACAAAAGTTGGTGTCCCTTTGTTTTGGCGCACCAGTATCTGGTTAGGCACAGGCATTCAGTCTCAATCATCCACAGATTTTTCAGAGCCATCCACATCACAGATTCAGAGCCCTTAGGAGTACACCTTTCCAAACTCCTCTGAATCATCACTTCTGCATATAGCTGGTTTTACTGACATACATATGGCTAAGTTTTACTCATAGTCTCCAACACTAGCATATGAACTGACACACCAATACCGTAACAACGGAGATCTGAAATCATCCCGGAGTGTGTACACATTGATTCTTCTGCAGCTCCATTCCCCCAGGAGTCTGCACCATCTAATTTTGACTGCCACAGTTCTCCCCCCAGCTACAGAATCCCAAATCCAGAAAGGCAAGTCTTTCTCTTACTGTACTTAGCTAAAACTGTAAATGAAACTACAGCTTAAGTCCTGACTGTATGGATAAACGCAGAATCCCATCTCCTAAGTACGTGTGAAACAAAAGATTTGAGTACTAATATTTCCCCCCCCCAATATAACTGCTCTTCAAAAATATATTTGAGACTTAAAAGCGATAGCTCATTACAGAAATCACTCCATAGCTTCTACAAATCCATTTCATAGCAGTGCTTGATCAGCATCATAAACACTATATCAGAACTGATGGTTTCCTAGTACTGAGTGCGTGAAACCTTTATTACAAAGAGCAAACCTTCTCTGTGAGGCAATTTCCCTAGAGCATGAGCCAGAAAACAAAAAGATGACACAGAATCTGTGTTGCAGCTGCACAAACCATATATGTAGCATATAATTAATAACAGCTTTCAGTTACAAAAGACAAAATTAGGTTCATCTTAAGGATTACAAGCAGCAATAATAACTGACTTCAAAGGAAACAGCATCACAGTAGCATTTCCAAAACATCTTTTTCAAACTCTTCCAAGAAAGAGGCTGAAAATTAGAAGAGAAACTGGACACTCACTGAATTGCCAGTATTTATCAAACTTTCTGCTTCTTGAATTTCTGCAGGAACAGAATAACCTTGATACTTCTGCTTAAGACGTACACTATAGACCATTTTTTAGAACAACAAGCACATGCAGACATGTTGCCCCTTAATATTTAGATAGCTACTGTGTAACTTCAATTCATGATATGGAAATGTCTTTCCTCAGCGAAGCTCTAACCTCAGTTTCAACCTCTGAAGACAAACCTGACATACGGGTAGAGCTTCACATTTAGGCAGATTTGATGCCTTGTCTCCTTATTGATTTAAATTTACAGAACATACTGGTTAACCAGTTGAACAGCTATCAAAGCCAACAAAAACAGAGTTTACTATTTCCTTCTGCCTGAAGGAGAACAGGGGAAAACACTGGGATAGAGAAAGAGAGTATATCATGAAGTATGGCCAATATTTTAAGGGTAGCAGTTGATACCAAATTTAAAGTACTTTCTAGTGGTCTACAGAGCAGTAGCTTGTGGTTCCAAGTAGTCATAAATGCACAAGCTGAGAAAAGGCACATTTCCAGTTCCAGCTCTCCTCTAGCAGGAGCGCAGCGGTCCCCCTAAGGCAAAGCTAACAACCCAGAGGGGATCACTCAAGAGATTGGCTGGAGTTGATTTTATCAGCTGAGGTGCCCTTTACTTTAAACAATGCAACTATTGTTGCATTTCCATTACCTCTCTGTACCCAACAGAAATTATTTTAGCCAATTTAGACACTTACATTCATACTGCAGTTTTGCCTGGGGCTGTGTTTTGAGTGGTTTTGGAGAGTGGGGGTGGAGTGTGGAGACAAGGGGCTGGTAGCCACAGTAGAGAGGTCATTGAAGTCAGCAAAAATTACGCATCTTACAGATTCTGTGCTTTCTTTTTCTTGGTCAGGTACCAATTCCTCCCTATGCATCAGACATTCAAAAGCAATTAATAAAAGCCTCAGCTCAAAAAACACGGGAGAAAGGTATTTACTTTCGCCCATTCAAGCAACTCGGAGACTCTACGCAAGACATACTGGAATAGAAGGCAAGGCAGCTTCCACCACAACATTGTTCACAGGGAGCATACTCAAATTAGTTTCAATCTCATCACAAGAATAATCCACTTGGTTTCATGCAGTCTTGTAGAATCAGGCTATACATCCACAGAGATTTAGAGACATTCATAGCACAGTTAATTCTCTCGAAAAGTCAGACTGAGAAGTTTGATCTTTAGAAGCTGCTAGAAAACAAAAAACAACTTCAAACTAAAGCACTACTTTAAACTTTGATAGAAATACACTTAATTTCTTGATCCTGAAAAATAAACATGAAATTGACAGGGGAGATACCAGCATGCTGTGAATTTCAAGTTCATCTTTACACTCTTTCAATGCCTTAAGTGTACCTTTTCCTGTTGTAAGAGTGGATAAAGATTTCCTGCGTTTTTAACATGCAAACCTGACTCACCATTTAGAAGCTACTCTGTTCACAATCTTCCCTCTCAGAAGCTTTACTATTAGAACATCCCACCCCGCGTTAAAATTTCAAGTGGGAAAGCTGCTTTGCAAAAGCTCAGACAACTGTACTCCAACCCTATTACATTCCAACCAAGTCACCCAAAATACATAGCTCAAGCACAGTCAGAAATTGTAACAGTCTTTGCATTGCGCTGAAACATAGAGGACAACAACCACCCAAAACAAAACCAAACCCAAAGAAATCAATAGAGGATCATCTTCCTATAAAGGTTATTAGAAAGAATGCAAGTGAATGCTGCGGCTCATCTAACCTAGCTCGAGGCTACTGCCTGAACAGCGAGGAAGAACTTTTTGGTGTCACAACATCATCTGGTTTTGTCCTACTTAGCATATGCCATGTATGTGTACTTCTGATTCAGTAGAAACACTACCAGAAGTATTACACAAGTTGATAACAATATTAAATTAGTGCAGTTATTCCGATTTCTTCATTGACAAAACAGCTGAAGTACTGTTCATGTGCAGCTTTCTGCTGGCATTCAGATCAATACTGTCACACTGCCAGATTAGTACTATTTTTCTACACTAACCTAAAAATAGTTGCCATGCTCCAGTGAAAATCTGACTTTTAAACTTTCCATATCTGCTAGCCCGGTGTTAAACCTCATTTTAACTGAGATGGCTAAATATTCCAGTTGTCAAAACAAACAAGCAATAAGCTAATGGTCCTTCTGATTTGTAGGCCCATTTGCATTCCCTATACTAAAAGGGCTGGTGTTAACTGGCCAAAATTAATTCCTTCCTCACCCTTCTTCATTTTTAAACTATGCAGCTATGAGGAATTAAGAGGGAAAGAGCAATCTAAACAGGACTAACTTTATAACAGAGCAATTCAAGCATAAGCATTCATTGAATTTAATATATGAAAAATACAAAAAGACTTTTAAAATTATGCTATTTCATCCTTTTCTTATCACCTGTGATGTGCAACAAAGGAGCTGCCCAATATAAGAATTTGCACAGCAGGAAGGCTTATCCACTATGATTTCTGCAATTTTACCTGTGTCTTTCCAACAACAATTCAGTGCTCTTTGCAGATTCTATGTCTGCTGAGTTTAGATTGCTAATCAGGAATCATTCGAATTAATTCTAATTAATCATTCTAATCAGGAATGCCAAAATGGACCACAAAGGAAAACTCCCTATTTGGAGTTTGGCAAATGGAAAATATTTACTTATATTGTAAAATAGTTTATAAACACTTTGTTTGTTGTTGTTCCTAAGTTTAGAACATGACATAAATCCATTTTATTCAATTGACTTTTGGGGTACTGTATATTCTCTGATGTGGAGTAAGATGGGTGACAGAATACTACTGTGAAGAAGGCCATGTCATTAAGTAACATCATAATCATGAGTATTTACCATCCACAACCTCACTCACTATTTACTCCTCCATGTAGCAGCAAATCACATCTTAAAATTAAAAGGAGCACAAACAGCCTTTATGCAAGGAAGAAGAGAAAAGGTACACCACGACAGGGATATGCTCCATTGAATCAACTAGATTGAAAAAGACCTTTCAGATCACCAAGTCCAACCATGACCCCAAGACTACCAAGCCCACCACTAAACCATGCCACTATGGGCAAACTCATCTCCCCTTATACCTATCCCTCATAATCTTCACTCAAAGCCACCCACAGTGGCCCACACTTGTACAGCTGCCGCCACTACCCCCATGGCTGACCTTGCTCTCCCCTCATGGTCCCCCCCCATGGCCACCTCTCCCCTCCCCTCACAGCTGTGCCCCTTCTTTCCTCACAATTTTCTCTCATGGCCATCCCACCTCTCCCTTCATTATCTTCTCTCATGGCCACCCCTCATTTCCCCTCATTCTTCCCTCATGGCCATCCCTTATTCTCCCCTCATGGCTGCCCTTTCTTTCCATCCCTTTGCAAGGCTGAGTGCTTCCCCCCTAGAACTAGCCACATGAAACCTCCTATTGTTACACACACATAAATATACATAAAGTGATTTTCTGCCTTAAAAACTGTGCTTTTCTTTATGTGTGAAAGGCTGGAAACTATGCCTTCTTCCTGTATCTATCACTCTATCACTACAAAGCAGTAAGGCACCAAACACTTAGATTGGAACTGAAGACAGGGATCACACCAGCACCCTTTCCAAACATGTTGTGTCTGTTCCTGCTCACTCCCCCTTACACACCTTGCCATCTCCTTTCATAGCCATCATGATGCACCTCTCCTGCCACTCACTGTGTACACATACCGTATCGCATCCCCATGTATTATACTCACAGAGCAAACCTCAACCAACCACTCTTCCTCCTTTGCTGCACCCTCCACACACGGACATGACACTGTTTCTCTACATTCAGATGCAACAAACCTCATGCCCACCACACACGCCCCACAAATCCATTAGAAACGCATCTGTGCATTAAAGCATTACAGCTAGGCATACTTATACATAGAAGGAACTGGCACTCTATAGACACAGAATACTACACCCTATGTCTGCTACAAACATATAAAAAGCACAGATAATCCATTCCACACCCACAGCATACGTGCCCATAAAAACATCCCCGTGTTATGCCACACCCAATATTCACTACATATACACACACAGGCACAAGCCCATACCAGACAGCAGTGTATAAACACAACTAGATGCATAGGATGCCATGTCATTTCCCCGCAATCAACGTTAAATCTCTGCTACAATACAAACACAGACCTAACCGAAGCCCAAATCATAGCAGAGGCACGCATACACACAGGGACATGTTATATATTATGCTCATGACCTACTGTACGTCTTTTATACATACACCTCCCGGGCCACACCCTGGCTTACTGCACAGGCATAAGCATATAGCACAGCACCCCATGCACCCACAGTGTGACACCCACCCCTGCCGTGCGCACCGACACACGCGTTACCTTCCTCCCTGCTCCACACGGGCGCACGCTGCACCTCTGTCGCGCCCCAGCCGCTTTACACTCCCATACACATTACCTCTCCCGTGCTACACAGCAGCACAGCACACCCCTGCCGCACCTGACCCGCTCGACACATAGCCGGGCTCCAACCACGGCTGCTCCGGCGCTGCACGGGGAGGACACGCACCCGCCACACCTGGGCACGGACACGCAGGATGCGCCCGCCCTGCCTGTGCTTACAGCAGCCCCTCCGCGCCCCACCTGCTACAGACAGACACACGGGCAGGCAGACAGACACACAGACAGACTGACACTCTCTCCACCGCTACAGCCGCGGACGACACAGCCCGCGCAGCACCACATCCGCACGGCCACGGTCCACGCACACCCGTACCCCCCCCCGCCAAGCGCAGACGTTCCGCCCGG
>JAOEHY010024154.1:0-11602 GCA_025447955.1 Psilopsiagon aurifrons
GGCAGTGTTCAAGGCTGGGTTGGACATAGCCTTGGGTGATATGGTTTAGTGTGAGGTGTCCCTGCCCATGGCAGGGGGGGGTTGGAACTAGATGATCTTAAGGTCCTTTCCAGCCCTAACTATTCTACGATTCTATGATACTGAGGGTGATAAAAGCAAGTGCATCAGGGTGTTTTCCTAGCTGGAAAGGGAAAAGAGATCTCAAAGCTGCTCTGCTTTATGAGAGAATACTAGTAGAAAAGAGATAAGCCATTTCATGATGTAGCATAAACAAAACTAGGGGTGCCTTTGTGGCTTTTCTAGCACGTGTGAAAGTCTCGGAATCAATTCCAGCTCAGCTTGTTGGGGACAGTCTAGTCCTAGCAGGCTGTCAATGCTGCTTGAGTGCAGTTAGGTGTACAGAGTGGAGTGAGCTGCGCAAACTGTCACGTTGCTCTTGACCACAACAATGTGAATTGTTCTTACTGAGAGCTCTTTTGCGAGAAGGGCCATTCTGGGCAGCAAGACCTCACTTTGCTTGCATGAATCTGAGCAGTTTACCTGATAATGTTTGACCCATATTATTTGACTATATCATCTTAAGAGACAATACTGAAAATGGGACTTGCTACTGCTAAGAAATTTAGCTGCAAATATGATGAAAATATTTAGTAAGTTATAGTTCAAATGGACTGTTAGAATTTAAGATGCATGTGTACTATGAGGCATGTAGCTGCATGATAGTCATCATAGAATTGCATGATGACTGTGATATAATAATGAACTAAACCTGCAAAAATAAATTCTCTGAGATTTAAAATGTGGCGACAGAAACAGAAGGCATCATGGAGAGTTGTTAGCAAGGTATAATCATATGCACACCTTAAAAGATAAGCCGAGTGAATACAAATTGCTTTATTACTGTATTAAATAGTCTCTTAAGTATTAGCTAGGTAAAGGATTCATCTAGACTGATGCTGAAGATTTAACAAAATTTGATGTTGTAATAGCTTGAGATGCATAGTACAGCATTTAGGCTTAATAGGCAATGCTAGTTCATAATTGAATGTTTTTGTAAACTGTGAGATTGCTAAGTGCTTGGTGTTTGCTGGGTATCCAGATCCAGTACAAGCTTTGAAATTCTATGTCTTTTCTGTCATGGGAATGAGTTGGAAGTCATGCAAGCTGTCAGACAGCCCACGCTTCAGTTACTGAGCTCTTTAGGTTTCTGTGCTGCAAAGCAGAGTCTGTTCTGCTTAACATTCTGATTTTGTTTGCTATTGTGGAGAAGCTTTTATCTATAGCAGAGTTAGCTATTCTTGTTTGGGGTGGGCTTCATAACTTAGATTACTATAACTTATGGTTGCTGTATAATTGCATGACCAGAGCAGCATCCATCACACACTGAAATTATAATACCCCACATCATACACACTGCATATGTGTATCAGTTTATCTTTGGGGCTGTCTGTGTACTGCTTTCGTGATCAGGTATGTGCAGGTCCTCTGTTCTTCCTTTACCATTACTTAATTTGCCTGCTATTGTCACAACTTGTACTTGTCATGTACCTGTTAGGTGTCTTAAGATATGTGCTTTGCCTTTAAGACTTTAGAAAGCAAGATGTAGAACAATGTTAGAGTTTGATGGGCTTTGGCAAGCAGGATTGAGAAGCAGTTTATAGGAAGGTTTATGTTATTTCCTGTGTGAAAGATAAATAATGGAATAAAATATTACTCATTCCTCTTCAAACTCTAGAGATCAGAAGGTTGATCTGTTTTGTTAGGCTATAGTAAGAACCTTTAGTTATATCAGCCTCACTAATTTGCATGTACTGTGTTTGGCTGCTTTGAACTAAAGTTCTGGAGAAGCCATTAAGAAACAGTATCCAACTTTCTGTTTACTATATGTGAACTGTTTAATTATGCTTAAGGTAATAAATTGCTTTCTAATATCCCTTATTCAAATGAGTTCAAATGTGTTGTATATGAAACAATACCATTTATATCTAAGCAAGTAAAGCCTTCTACCTTTTAAGGATATTATCTGTGAGAATTCCTTCTACAGTGTGTGCCAGAGGACCTCTGACTCAGTTCAGAGCCGTTTGAAAGGCTTTGTCCTGATAAGCCTTCAATTTTTTTCATCCTCTTTATTAAATCCTGAACTTTGAATGGATTTTAGTGCAATTACAATTACATTGTATATATGGCTATATGCATTTTTTTTTTCCTTCCTAGGAAATATTTGTTTCTACTTGATAGCAACCCTGTGATAACCAAGTATCATGCATACAGTGAATATGAAGAAAATAGTAGTGTGTGTAACTGAGCATATAAAGAGAATTTGAAAAAAATGAAAGTCCAAATAAATGATTGCTGGTGGTGGTGGTGTCATATTGATGGATTAAAGTGAACTCGGGGGTGACTACCCAAGATAAATCTGGTAGGTGGGTGGTGATGGGCATGTATGTGTGTGATCACTACTGAGATATAGCGGAAGGAATGGTATAGCATCATGTTCAAAATGCATTAGCATAGCTGACTGATAAATATCTGGTCACAATCCCTGAGAACAAACATGTAAATAACAGATCAGTAGAAATAAGATATATATCTTCAAGATGTGTTTGACACATGGCAGAGTAACTTGTATGTCCAGTAATGAAAGCATTGAAAACAAGGCTTTGGGTTGCCAGTGATGTTACTACATCTGCAGCTGGTGTCAGATGTAATTTTCAGCTGAGACTGTAACTTTGTTGCTGTTTCTGAAAATTTCAGGAAAATATGCCGCAACTGCAAATGTGGCCAGGAAGAGCATGATGTCCTCACCAGCAATGAGGAAGATCGGAAAGTGGGAAAACTCTTTGAAGATACAAAGTACACGACCCTTATTGCAAAGCTAAAGAATGATGGCATTCCCATGTACAAACGCAATGTAATGATACTGACTAACCCAGTGCCAGCCAAGAAGAACATCTCCATCAATACTGTCACTTATGAGTGGGCTCCTCCTGTTCAGAATCAGACACTTGTAAGTCAAAGTCACTACTTCATATCCAAAGCAAGAGTTGATGGGAGGTAAAAAGAAGTAGAGCCTACTGGAAGGATAAATTTGCCTCTTGTAGTTGTCTTCCTTGTAGATAAGATAGTGTTATCTATTAAGCCACTAGAGCCCAATTTCTCTAACCTGATTTTTTGTTTATTTGTTTGGGGCTTTTTGTTTGTTTTAGTAAAGTTGAAAAATTTGCATGGAGTTTAGCCTTAAAAAAAGAGTCAAGGGCTGGGGGGGGGAGGGGGAACCCAACAAACTAGGCCTACAACAATTTATGTCATTGTTTAAAGCTAAGGGAAACACTCAGTCTTGCGTATAGCTTTTACTGTATATGGTAAGAACAAGATCAGTGCTGACATCTAAAAGATCAGCTGTCTTCCAATATGTTTTCAGCTGAAGTAGATGAGATGGCAGATAGCCTTCTGAGGACTTTGCTTCACTTTTCAAACTTCGCTAATTTACTGTACTATAGTGTTGCGTGATCCATGCTGGAATTGCATTACTTCTGACCTACATCTCAAAATATAATTTTTCAGTGAATTAATCAAGCTTTGTTCATCTAAATCAATGGTTACTTAACATTCAGTTACCACTTTGAATTTTAGTCTTGTCCTTGCTTTACTAAAACTAGAGGCTTTTTCTTTATTTAGGTAAAATTATTTCTTCAATGGGGTATGTCCCAGGCAGACTATTTCAGCTCCACTTTTTTTAAAGCTATCCTGATGATTGGTAGTTTTAGATAGCCTCAAAGAGACAAGGTGCTGTGTAAATGTTATTTACTCTGAGAAGTAATAGCTCTGTTCTGCTTATTGTAAAATGCTTTCAAGAAAGCCTGTTACTTAATCTGGGAATGAGCAAGTTAATGCATCTGCTGTATTTTATCTCCATCTACTGTGTTTTGGGAGCTTAATGTTTATGGAAAGAATCTTGGTTTTGACAAATTTGACTGTCGCTAACAACAGTAGAGATTTTAGTCACATGTTTGTCTAAAAGGATGGGTCTGTAGTTGAAGAGGCATCTTAATATCTAATTCCTTCTGGTTCAGGCTAGACAGTATATGCAGATGCTACCAAAGGAGAAGCAGCCTGTTGCTGGCTCAGAAGGCGCACAGTACAGGAAGAAGCAGTTGGCTAAGCAGCTGCCTGCTCACGATCAGGATCCTTCAAAATGCCACGAGCTCTCCCCCAATGAAGTTAAACAGATGGAACAGTTTGTGAAGAAATACAAAAATGAGGCGCTTGGCGTAGGAGATGTCAAGCTCCCTGGTGAGGTGGAAATGAGAGCTGCTGACAAGAGCAGTTTGAACAATGGGGACAGAGGTACCTCAGCCGCTGTAAGAACGATGGAGGACAAGTCCCCAGATCAGAAGGCATCTCAGTATGTAAGTATAAAAAAGGAAAAATAAAACAAGAAGGTATATTACTATCAGAGTGCTTTCTCTGGTCATTTAAATCCGATTAACTTGTTTGTGAACTTCGAATACTGAAAATCTGGGGAGGGAAAGAAGGAACTGGAAATCTTGAATGTCTGCAGCGGACCCTGCTTTCTGACTGTGTTTAGTATACTGCAGAAAATAACTTCCTGGATGACCTTTTCATCTTCGTTGCAAAAGCATGCTTGCTTGAAGATGCGCTATAGCAGGGTAACTTTTGCAGAATAATAATCAAGAACCTTAGGTAGTCTTACAGACTAATTGCTATGCTTTCTTCCTCTTGAAAAGTTTAGTTTAAATTTAGGAGCTCATTTTCTCCTGTTACTTGGAAGAGTGCCAAAATTACCCACTTGACAAATCGTTTAAACTTAAATGAAATTAAGAAGTAATGTAAAATAGCACCTCTCCATATCCAGCAAGCCAAGCCATACATCTGTTTGAACTAGCTGCTTTTTCATATTCATTTCATATTCTTATCTATGTTTGTCTTTGGCATCTGATTTCTGCCTTGTAATAGCTAAACAAAAAATAAGGTATGTAAAATTATCCAGTCTTCATTGATATTTCTAAAACTATAGCCTTAAAGCATTTCTGACATAATTTGCTAACTTTTGTAGTACATGTCTCAGCTACCAATTATGCATAGAAAATAGATGTAGGATTCCTGAAGTAACATTATATTAGTTTAGTGAAGGTAGACCTTCAATTTAGAGTGGCAAAAACTCCTATAACTTGATTTCCAGGAATGTTGCTATTATATATATGAGTCACAAAAATTGTTTGTCTCCAGGTTACTTACAGAAAATGAATGCAGAAGTTTTAGATTGAGATAAAAATCTGCCTGTTAACATGGTTGTGGAATAGGGTATTCAGTGGTATTGGAGGGTGTGGAGTGCTGGTTTTTGGTACCTTGCTTTTTGGTGGTGTGTGGGTTGGGAGGGGACGGGTGGTTTTTTTTTTTGTGGTTTTCCTTTTTTGTTTGTTTTTTTTGTTTGGTTTTTTTTTTTTTTTTTAGTGGCACAGTGTATTACTTCTGATATAATTCATATGGGAATATAAAATTAACTTTAAAGTTTTAGCTTTGCACATGCTCATTTACCTCAATCAGTGATATGATATGCCATTTGGTTATCAGTAGTCACTTCCTAAAATTAGTTATTCTGTTTTTGCTGCTACCTTTCATGGAGATTCTAAGATACGAAATAGTTACTTTATCCTGGCTTGATTATGTTGCTGCCATTTTGTCTTAACGCAGTCTCTTCCGCTAATGCAGTCTCTCCTGCCGGGCCACTTAGTTTCACCATAGCAATTCTTCATTTGCCTCTTTTAGAAAGCTCTACAGAAATATATACCTTGCGCTGTACCCTGCTGGCCAGCAGTCTTGAGCTACCTCAAGTCAAGGGCAGGAGGCATTCTGTCCTCTTGAGTAATTGTTTCAAAATGTGCTTTTATCACTTCCAAACTTTTTTTTTTTCCAAAGCTATTTTATCACTTCCAAACTTTTCTTACTCAAGCACCGGAGTATACCTCCTACTTTTTAGGCGTATCTCGTCACTGTGACGAATTACAAGTTTAGAAGTATTTAATAGTGCGAGTGAACATTTATTTATCTGTTGTTAGCTTTGAGTTTATGTTGGACAAAATCAGGATTTAGGTATGTTGAAGTCCTTTGATTTCTGCAGTGTGATTTAGTCTCAGCTGTATGCTGCAGCATTATCTCAACATTATTCTGCATTCTTCTTTTTTTTTTTTTAAGCAGTTCAAAATAAATCAATACGGAGAAAAGCTCTTAAATATCTTGCAGAATAATTGCCATTCTTGTCTACATTTGTTTCTATCCGTTAGTTCTGAATTTTTGTTCTCCAGATTTTCTTGTACATTTCCTTTTAGACTGAGTTGGAAACATGTATTCCTGTAGCTGTAATAAGCAATCTTTTTTGGGAAAAAAAAATTTGTTATAGGAGTAGATTGCTATTCTTTTAAACCTAGTTTTAAAAACAAACAAAAAACCCACCACCACAAACAGCCAGGTCTCCACTATTAATGTAAATAAACCTGTAATAATTGCTGCTACGTTTAAAACAAACACAAATCTATTTCACAATGTCTGAAAGCTGAATAACAAATTCATAGTCAGCATAGTTTCTTCTTACAAAGAAGCAGAGCTCTTTATACATCTTTTAACCACCAAGGCTGGGGGTATTGAGAATGGTAAGTAAATGAATTAACTTGCCCTCATCTGAGTCTGTACAACTACTAAGCCTCCCAGCTGACTCCTTGTGGAGTGTGAGGTCTAAGTTACAAAAAGAAACAAAAAGCTTTTTACATTTTCCCTTTCATTAGTTCCCCTTTCATCTTGTTCCAAGATGTTCTTCCTCCCCTTTTGATGTCTTTGTGTGTATATTTTGAAATCACTTGTCTGAAACAAGTGTGGGGATCTGATCAATACCCTTCTCAGCTGAGAACCTTTATATGTTTTTGGTTTTGTGATGTGGCTTTTGTTTTGTTGGGTTTGGGTTTTATTTTTTCTTTTCTACATATGCAATTAAAAAAAGCTGTTTATGCTACGCTTGAAGTGTTGTGAATCATAGAGAACCTTCCCAGGATGTTCAACTGAGCCCACAGACCAACTGAAGTTGGGGAGATACCAAATTGGTTGAATAAACTGCAGAGAATTTTTTTCCACCTGTGTTTTTTCACTTGATGACAAGACCCTCTCTGTAAGCAGGAGTAGGGCAGAAGATTTGTTTGTGAACTTTTTGGAACTATTTGTAGTGTAGCTGTGTTCATAAACTTTGTCATCCCTTTTCCATACTCACTGTTCCCATCCAAGATCGTTATTCGAAGACTGTTGGACAACAGCCGCGAGTGACAAGCATCCCTAGAACACAGCTTTACATAGAACAAGTTTGAAATACAGTACTTTTTTGTCTCTCTAGTGATGCAATTATGTTTTGATCTTCTCACGACCTACAAGTACAGCTCTTTCCTTGTCATGTGTTCTAGTCATAATCTAGTTGATTACCTTTGATGGAGACTCATTATTCTCTCCTTACTCTTGAGCCTGTAAAGCTTACAGCACATAACATGAATTGTAATTGCCTGGGCTTTTTTAAGAACTGAACTGTACTTGCAAGACCCTGAGTTTGGGGAACTACAATAATCCATTTGGGAAGCACTAGTGCAATGTCAATAGGAAGTGCATCATATTGAATTGCTTAGATAAACCTGTACTGTGGCATCATGCCACACTACTGCCTGGTCATGGGAGTAAATTAATGCATCAATTTCAGTCTGTAAGACTGGAATTATTAAACATGTTGGTAATATATAACTGCTGTAAATGTCCCTCTTCAAAATTTTAACTTGGTAACTACATCTTTCCAGTCCTGCTATCGCTGCAAACTGATCATGAAAGAAGGTGACCCAGCTGTCTATGCAGAACGTGCTGGATATGACAAATTGTGGCACCCAGCTTGTTTTGTCTGTTGCACCTGCAGTGAACTTCTAGTAGACATGATCTACTTCTGGAAGAATGGTAATCTGTACTGTGGAAGACATTATTGTGATAGTGAAAAACCTCGTTGTGCTGGATGTGATGAGGTAGGAAATATCCTAGTCCTTTGTTTTAGCGTACAAGTTTGCTCCCCTGAGAACTATAATTTCTAGTAAAATATTTCAGTGCAGGGAGATCATGTGCCTTTACCAGTTTTAGCTGATTGTACTTGCAAGGAACTAAAACTAAAATAGGCACATCACATTCAGGAAGATTCAGTTTGTTTTGGCTTTCGTGGGGATTTTGTGGGACCCAAAGGGGGGCATAGTAGGTAATAAGAGAATGCAAATTCTTCTGTGCTCTGTTATGCAGTTGTTTCCTCATAAAGGGCACTAGGGGGAGCACTTTACCAAAGTACACCTTGTGCAGCAGGCACCGAACAGCCTGCCTGGTGTCTGGCATCTGCTGGCTCTCAGTAGATGAATCGTAGGCTTTTAGGAAACTGTCAAACAAGTGAACGCTTTCGGTTTTGTTATTGAGATAATTTGAGATGGCGGGATTTCCAAGAGTTCCCTGGAAATTATGAAGCATCCTGAGGGTAGCTTTGTTAAAGGAATACTATTCAAAATGCATGCATTAATACTTGTTTATATCTTCCTCATAGCTAATATTCAGCAATGAATATACTCAAGCAGAAGGTCAGAATTGGCATCTGAAACACTTCTGCTGTTTTGATTGTGATTGCGTTTTGGCTGGGGAAATCTATGTAATGGTGAATGACAAGCCAGTCTGCAAGCCCTGCTATGTGAAGAACCATGCTGCGGTAAGATCTGTACAGATGCGTTGGTGCTGTGAAGGAAGAGGAATGTACATCTATAGAACATGTAGCTCTTACTTGCCCCCAGTGTGGGAGTATCTGAAGAATGTAAATTGAATGCAAATTTAGCCTCAAGCCAATCATCTTTTTCCCCTTTGGAATTAAAAAACCCCAAAACCTTAAAAGCAGACAAGTGTTTTGTCAATTCATAAACTTGAACAAAAGCCACTGGCAGGGTGGGTGGGGAGGAGGCTGTTCTGAAAATACCTTGAACCTCTCTAGCGGTGGAGCAGGATTTTGTAATGGGAGGAGTAATGTAGGTGAAGGTGAGTAAACATTCAGTTTCTGTTGATCGTAGTTCATTGTTACCAGTGGGATTCAACTTCAGCTGGTCTGCTGGAAGCCTGGCAACTGCAAACCTAGGTGTTTCTTTGTTCTTAGAACTTATCTGAGTTATAAAGGAGAGTGACTGACAGTCAAGCTACAAGTTTGGGTAAGGATGGCAGTTCTCAGTTCCTAGTTATGTGAAGAACTCTAATCTGAGATGATGGTCCATTCATATCTACCAATTAACTATTAGTTGAGACTTCAGTCTAATGTGCTTCTAGACTGCTTATTATAGTTAATGAAGGGATAATCTATTATCTCCAGCTGATAGTAATTTTCTAAGTAGGTATGAACATTTATCTTTTGGAGGGGCTTTTTTTTCCCCTCTTAAAAGAATGTTAATTTTTAAGTTAATGTTTTAAAACATTGAGATCTAGATGATATTTTTTAACAACCAGATTTTAAAGTTATATCTGAGACTTTCTAGGAACATTTTTGGCACTGCTTTACAGCTGCCACTGAACAGGAATATGTTATCTCTTCAAATGTATGGGTTAATATATGGAAATCTTTGCTATTCGGCTTGACAAGCTTTTATCATTATTTGAGCACTGGGAAATCATAACCATGATATATCTGTTTATGTTTAGTCTCAGAAGCGAATAACTTCTTATGTGCATTTTATTTTTTTTTATGCCCTTAGCTGCATTCTGATCAGAAACTCTCCTTTAAAAGAAAACTAAAAAACTTAGTTCAAAGGCTTCTCTGTGTATGCTTCATTTAGGTGTTGGGTTTTTTTTTTTTCCTGAACAGATCTGCCAAGGCTGTCATAATGCTATAGATCCAGAAGTTCAGCGTGTGACATACAACAACTTCAACTGGCATGCTACACAAGAATGCTTTTTGTGTTCCTGTTGCAGCAAGTGTTTAATTGGCCAGAAGTTCATGCCAGTGGAGGGGATGGTCTTTTGCTCTGTGGAATGTAAGAAAAAGATGATGTCTTAAGAGAAGACATGCACAGAACCAAGCATTGCTGTGTTCCAAAGGCTCTTGCATTTCTACTGTAAAGTATATTGTATCAGGGCATTTAAAATTATTGAAACTGTTTAATAGCATTTTCCCAAAGATTTTTCTTTTGAATGATTAAAACTTGCTATGTAATCTTAATTTCTTAAACATAATAATACTTTCTTTTTTGGAATGTTGTTCCTGAGTCTTATGTCAAATGACTTGGTATCCCAGAAATGTAAGAAAAAAAACCCTGTTATGAACTATATACACTTTAAGGGAGCTCTTCACCGTGAAAGATCTTTTTCCTGTATCTTTTTTAATGGAAGAAGCAAATGTGAAAATGCTCCAATTTTTCTTGTATTATAAATTTAACTTTTCCACTTTCGGTTTCACTAATTTATCATTTTCCTAGTTTCCCTGCTTTCATCAAGCACTTTAGGCAAAATGATCAGCTTTACAACCTCATACAGTTCTGCTCACTACAGATTTGAGAGAATGTAGCTTAAAAAAAAGTTCTCTGTAATTGCTTGTTGACACATGAGTTCTGAGGCATAGTAACCACCGTCACATCTAGTTTGTAAAGTAGCTGCACCAGCAGAAAACTGCTGGCTCATGTTTCTCTTATAACTGCTCATGGAGAAGTTCTTGTTTTATAAGTATTGGTGTCACTTTACAGATACTGGGGAGGAGGAGAGGAAATATAAGAGGAGGTCTTGCTCGATTTAAAAAGAATAATAAAATCCACCAGTGTTAGTGGGTGTCACTCTTATCCTTTCAGAACTGGCATTTGGTTTGGTTTTTTTAATGAATGCTTTTCTTGTAAATTGTGCCTTCTATCAGAGGGACATGGCTTACAGTAACTTATGTATTTCCAAGAATGTAATTCTGCAAGAGGATCATACTTAAGCTTTTGATTTGTAAGTTCTTAACCAAAGCAAGTTAAGTCTTTTCCAGAAGACTTCCAGAACTGGAGTGGGAAAAATCACAGATGTGTATTAAACTTGTTTGCTAGATAAAACAAATGTGTGGTTCTCTTTCTTTGGTTTAAGCGTTACAGATCTAGAGTGAAACTCATCAGCTATCTTTGTGCCAAACAGTCAAGGGAGAGTCTTTGGCCTAAAGAGAAAAAAAAAAGAAATTAAAAAAAAATTCTATGCAAGTAAAGAGCAGGAGTGTCGTGGTTTAAGCCATAAATCTGCCACGCAGTTTGCTACATGGAGAATCAGAAGAATGCAACTCCCACAGGTTAATATAAGAACAGTATAGTAACTAAGGTATAACACAAACCACTACTGCTACCACCAATAACAATAATGACAAGAGAAATACAAGGGAAAAGAATACAACAGCTCACCACGTATATCCAGCCCAACCAAGTAGTGCACCCCCCACCACCCTTCCGGGTCTCTGCTCACCATTTCTGCATCCTGGGCATGACGTGCTATGGTATGGAATACCTCTTTGGTCAGTTTGGGTCAGGTGTCCTGTCTC
>JAOEHY010024156.1:0-20829 GCA_025447955.1 Psilopsiagon aurifrons
CTTTGAATGACACATTCTCAGATAAGAGCTGTGATCACTTTTTGATGTTGATATTTAGGGGCAAAAAATGAGAAATGTAGTAGCCATGAGCTTGCTTTGTAGGGTGAGCTGTGATTACTGATACTCTCCTTGAACTACTTGCTTAGTTGGGTTTTTGAGTTGTTTCATTTCAGAGCTAACCATAAATTCTTACATCTTTCTAAATTAATCAGTTTTCCCCTGGCTTTAACTAAGCCTGTTAGTTGTTAATCTATCTGACTCATTATCTTGAGAAGTGAAAGATGAACATAGCTCAAGAACCTCAAGAAATACAAGAAGGCCAATAAAAATATCTCTTGAATTATAAGAAAACTTTAATAATCTTAAAGCTAAATATTACTGAGCTTTAAGGAATTACTGTAACTCGGGGACATTAGTGTTTCAGCAGCAGGGATAAGCTTGGGAGGGAGATGATTCAATTTAGCTTCATTGCTGATACAAGGATATATGATCTGAAGTTAGGAAAAAAAGATGATTAGACTTACTGTGATGCATCACAAAGATTTGATGCCACTAATACATGTAAAATTATGTCAGCAAAATGTGCTTCTGTGTTCTTGTGCCTTGCTGGTTAGAGAGGTAGTTGTGTGTGGAATAAAAGGGCAAATTAAGGCAAGTGCATAGCAGAGGAGAGGGAAAAGCATACAAAAATGATTTTTGGGAAAAAATGAGACTGCCCTTGTCCCAGTGTAAACCACAAAGTATGTCCATAGAATGGGTTCTGCTTATAGTGATGACTGTAATAACACTATCAGCACAACACTGTTTGATAATGAGAATTATTGTTATGGCATCATTAAATTGTGGTTTATTAAAACAACAAGCTATTGATACACTTTTATTAATGTCAGAAAAGCTGTTGTAGAAATGAGACCTGTTAACTGTGTAAGAAAAGTGTTCTACGTTATAAGAAAAAACATTAATTTTGCAATTTGATTTTTTTGTTGGCACTTTGGTATGAAGTGTCTAAGTATTGCTGTAAAAATGTTCTTGTGACACAATGAGAGTTTGGGGGTTTCCCTTGTGTAAAGGCTTTTTTAGTGCACCATTCCAATTTGTGTAGCATTTGTTGTCTCTCGAAGCTTAGGTCTACCTTTATTAATAATTAATCAATATCTAGTAATGGTGTGAAAATAGGCTTGTGGTGAATTTTGACAACAGCCTTTATCTTTGTATCATGATTTCTGTGGTCTTAGGCACCAACCTTCAATTAACTGGAAATGCTATCCATAGTGAAATTCTGGGGAAGATTTGTTGATACAAAGAATTTTTTTAAAATACCAGAACATGAGCAGGCTTTTGAAAGAATCCTTTTTTTGTTGTTGCTCTTTGAAATATGCACTTGAGGATGTAATCAGTATAGCAGGGATTTATTTTTTTACACAGTTTTTAGTCAAAATGTGTAAAATAAAGGTATTTTGAGAAGGTCAGGTTTATGTGCTTACTTAGTCCAGCCTCTGCCTTTGTCTCCTATAGTTTTATTCTTTTGACTCCTAAGACAGCACTCCAGTGAGGTCACTACTGGGTCATGCTTTAAAATTGTTACATGGAAAATAGAACGTAAAACTGACCTACTTATAATTGAAAGATATAAATAGCCCAAGCAGTGTAGTTTCAAGGTATTTAGTGCTTTTCTACAAGCAATTGAAAGCTCTGCTTTTATGATTGGCTTTACTAAATCCCTGCTCCTCCTTCGTGCAGGAGGTGGGGGATGATATGTTAAATACTCTGAGTGGATAAACATAAGTAAGACTTCAGTAGTGGTAAACATTTCCTCATCTTTGTTAGCAGATTGAAGAATTAATGGAAAATTAAGAATTCACCTAATTGGCACTAGAAAGCATCTGCTTTTGAAAACTCTGTGTGTGATTTATACTACAGCTGCTTCACATGCAAATGTTCCATAACATTAATGGCATAAATGCCTTTGGTAACAAAGTAGCTTTAGGATGGTCCTTTCTTTTTCCTCTTTTTCTTTTTTTTTTTTTCCTCCCTGAGCAAGCAAGCACTGCTGCCTTGATGTGCAGCTTCAAGACTTACCTTCAGAAAAGTGCAACAGATCTTATGAAGATGCAAAGAAACATAAACTTAGAGGGCACAAATTATCCTACTTGCTCAACAAAACTAAA
Organism: Psilopsiagon aurifrons; assembly: GCA_025447955.1. Taxonomy (NCBI): domain Eukaryota; kingdom Metazoa; phylum Chordata; class Aves; order Psittaciformes; family Psittacidae; genus Psilopsiagon; species Psilopsiagon aurifrons. The sequence goes on from JAOEHY010024156.1 coordinate 2,169, forward strand.
GCAGAAAGAAACTGCTGCATCTAGACTTCAAAGGTGACCCAGGAAATGTGGTCAGCTTTTCTAAAAGAGGAATGTTATTTTAGGGAATTGAAAACTCTATTGTAAATAGTTTGGAGCGAATGCGGTGTTCTTACTGTGCTAGCTAGTTAAAGCTATCTTGCAGTAACTAATAATTCCTTTAGTTGAAGGTTTCTGCTCATATTTTAAGCAGATGAGGGTGTTTTTTCCTTTGCACAGAAAAAATAAGATGAAACTATATATGTAAGACAAAGTGGGCTTAAGAGGCAGTTGATAATTTCTCCTCTAAAAAACATCAGTTGCAAATGAACATTGGTGGCTGACAATCACCTGTTCAAATCTGCGCCTGCCTCTCCTGGTGCTGCCCCCTGTGAGTTAGCTGCTCGGGTCAGCTAAGCTGCTGGTTCCTGGGCAAGGCCTAGTTCAATTTGGTGGTTCTCTCCCAGAGTAGTCAGATTCTCTCTAAGTTATGTAAAGGGGGTTGGATATGTTACTCTGGAAGTAGGATGTGGAAGATGAGTTTTGGAAAAGGGACTCATTCGCAAATGTATTTTTCTCTTTATTTTTACTCTTCCAGACATACAGAATAGTTTAGCACTAAGCTGTTCCTACTTTATGATTCCTACTGCAGTAAGCTGTTTTTTTTCTAGCATAAATGTATTTTATAAAGTTGATCCGGAGTTCTTGACCTTTTGGATTAATTCAACTGCGAAACACAACTGTTAGCTTTGGAACTGGTATTTACTACTTCATTTGCTTTCCGTGCAGTTGGTATTTGTCCAGTTACTGACAACATGGATGACACACAACAGAAACAACTGACAAAAGCAACATTGCTCTTGAAACTTCAGCAAAATATGGGTATGTTACTTCCTTAATTTCTGCTATTGCAATCCGAAAACTATAACAGGTCCCTTTTGTACATACCTTCTATAGCATTATTAGCAAACAAGTGAGATTAATACAGTACTTTCCTAAAATGAGTCCCTGTATCAGTATTGCAGGCACAAGGTGTTTCTGAAACAGGAAAAAATATAGCCCGCTGTTGGAACAAAAGCAGCGTTTGCATTTGTTCAGCCTTCAAGTCAATACAGAAGGCTCATACAGCTTTGTTTCTTTTTTGGAGAGCCACCACTTTTGTAATTCCATACTTAAAATGAAAAATACCAAACAACCAAATCAAACACAGCTGAATGGCTTTGTCAAGTATGCATCCATAAATCAGCTAGTGACTCACTAATCTTCATCTGAAGCTGACAAGTATGTATGGGCTTGAGTGCTAATTGTCAGCCTTGGTAATTCAGGGAACACTAGCCACAGTCTTCTTTCAGATACAGTTTCTCCATTGGTACTCCTTGGTCCAGCTCTCATATATCTGCCTGCACTTAGTACTGTTCTATTTGAGGGTTTTTTTTGTGTATTTTTTTGTTAAAGGACAGTTACACTTTGGTCAACAAAGCAATAACTTTGGTTTTCTATTAATTCTTAGAACTTGCTAACTGGAAGATTAAGGAGGAGTAGCAGTAAATGTAATCATTCAGGGGCTTTGGGTTTTTTTGTGTGTCATCTTCTCAACTGCATCAGTAACATGCATGTTAATAGGAAAACGACTATTGTGCTACAAAGAGATAAATGTATTTTTAAAGAAAAAACTTCATAGCTTTTGTTTCTTCAAGCTTAAAATTTTTGTTATTTTTCCTAGTCTGATTCCTAGAACTAAGCAGTAGTGCAGAGTCAGTGCATTATCTTGGGGGGCCAGGACACAGCCAAGGTACTACAGAAGTATGCTGTGAGCATACTTACAGGTGGAAGGATCCTGCTCTGATTAGAAATGTAATGTGGAACTTTTCTAATTTAATTATCTGACATAGTAGCTTTAGATTTGGGCTAAGCAGCGGTAAAATAGTTTTTTTTGGGGTGTCTGTTTCTCCTCCTGTCATTCACCTTGACCCTGCTCTTTATACCCTAGCTTGTCCTGACTGCTGCACTTGCCACTCACTGAATGCATTTCCTTTGTTATCTTAGGTGTGGTAATAGCAGCTGCTGTTGCAGTCTTTGCATCCATCTTCTCTTTCAATTACTTCAGTGATTAAATTCAAGCAACCACAGCTTTGTGGAATGGAAGTATTGGCCAGGTACAAGATGGAAGCATTTGGATTTCATATATTAGTAATTAAGAATTATTGCCTAAATATCACCAGTTACATGTGCAACATAAATATTAATGATATTCAGTTACCTTGTGCCAGCATGCAGTTACGACATCAAGTAGAATCACATGGTTACAATATGTTGCTGAATGATAGTATTATTTTCTAGAAAGATCCCTTAAACAAATCTTTCCTATTTATTCCTTTAATGCAAAATGCTGCTACTGGTGTTTTTCAGGCTATTGGCAAGACTAGCGTAATTACCTGGTATGACAATTCTTGCTTTAAGGGTTCCTCTGCTGAAAGAAATCTCATCTCATTAAAGTTAACTGGGGAACAATTAGATTTAACATAGCCAGCTTTTCACCATATGCATTGTTTTCTGTATTATTAGTTAACTAGCATAATAGGTATACAAACAGTTCCTGATAGTTTCAAGACTAGACTAGTTCAGCCTGTAAATACCATTGTTAGAGACCTGGAGAACTCAGAAATCAATAAAATGCATAGAACTGTTGAGATTTGTATATGCTTTTACTTAGTGACTCTTGATGAGGATTTTTCTGTCCAGTTATGATTTAATCATCATTCTCTTGGAATATTAGCTCTTTCAGCAATAGCTACATATAGTCAGCCCTTCTGGATTATCTTGTAGATGCATGCAAGTTGTCAAAATTGTTTGCTAATCAGGATTTTTAGACTTCAGACAGGTAACTTTCCATTATGAGTCATTCTTCCAGGTATGTTAGGGGATAACATTGTTTACTCGTTATGAGGAGAACAGAAGAAGGGAAGAATTCAAGTAAGGTTAATAAAGGTAATTCTTATAAAAAATATGATGTTTACTTGGATCTGAACTACAGTAGAAAAGAATTCCAGATTTTAGGGCATTTTAATATCGCTGTAAATTTTTCTTTGTATGAGGAACACTAAGAAGAAATACGGTTCTAAAGCATAATCAAGGAAGTACTGGAATACTTTTATTAAAAGCCAACTGTATGAAATGTGTCTCAAATACCATTGCCTCATCTGTGCATTCTGTTTGCATGTTTGGAAAAAGAGCTGCCTTTAGTATTGGAACTATATTTTGGAACATAATATTGAACTTTTGTGCTCAGTCAAGTGGGGCCTCTCCCAGGAAAGTGAACATCATAACGGAGGTGCTTTTTCCAGGTGCTGTATGGTGTACAGAAGTGTTTCATTCTGTGCAAATGGGGTGGAATCAGTAGGCAAGATGGCATTATGCAGAAGTAGTTGGTTCTGGGGGGGGGTTGAGTGCTATCCAGAAAAGGAGATGAATTTTGTAACATGTAAGTGAAAGATCATTGGTTTAAAAGTCTGTTAGAAGGAGGGGCAGGGCAGTAATGAGATGAAGTTTGTCTTGGGTCTCGTGCTTGAGGTCTCTTTTTTTCCTTTTTTTTGGGGGGTGATGGTGGCTGTGTATGCTTTCAAAGGTTAAATACAAAATGGTTATTCCGTGGTTGCCTCTTACTTGAAACTCAGCCATGGAAGTAAAGCACGACATTTGAGATGCTAAATGTCTTGCACCAGGAATGAAAATTGTCATGAAACACTTTCGGTGTTCTTGCTTAGCACCTGTGGTGTAAAAGCCGAGTGTGATTGGAACCAGTTAGTGCTCTGCCTGTCCTGCTTTGGTACCACACCTCAAGAAGAGGCCGGGCTCTGACGACCCGTGCAAGCCTGAGGCAGCTGCAGCCCTGGGCATCCCCCGGGGAGAAAAGGACAATCCCACCCCCGGCGCGGCCTCTAGCAGAGAGAAAGAAGCAGCAGCAGTGATTTTTACCGCAGATCGCCCCTGCCTGAAGACGTTCCTTGCTCAGGGGCTGCTGGAGGCGCACCGGGGCCCAGCTCCCCGCTTTCACGACAGGGCCTGGGGGTGACCCGAGGTCCGGGGCAGGCCGCAAGGAAGATGCTGCAGATGAAGGCAGCTGCAGGGGGCCCTCACCCACCACGCGCCGTACTGCTCCCGCCCATCGCCGGACGCCGATGGCAGGGCGGCGGGGCCGGGGCACAGCGCGGAGGTGGCGCTGCAGAGCCGCTCCCGGCACGGACGCGGGCTGCAGGAGCGCGCTTTGACCACCGGGCGGCAGCAGCGAGCTCTCCAGTGGGCGTTACTACGCATGCGTGCAGCCGGTGCTGCAGCGCTGTGTTTAGGTCACCGGGCGGCAGTCGGGAGCGCGGTGGGCGGCCTCTGCACCTCCGCGGTTCGGCTGCAGTACCACCCTTTTGTCGCCGGACGGCAGCACCACCTCAACGATCGTTTCCGAGCGCCGGCCGCTCGGCTGTTTGTAGCTTCCCGGGACGCTAACTGCGGCCCCCGGGGGCCCTTATCGCCTTCGCAGACAGGCAGTAGCGTTCACTGCCTCTGAATCGGAAGCCCCACAGCGGCTCGAGCACTCCCGGCCTTTGCATTTGAGTGCTTTGAAAATCTGGGTGTAGTTCCTGCCTGCATCCCCCACCCCATTACGTCGCAGGAGAATCAGCACAGGGAACCTGGGGAAAGTTTCCTTCCTCTAGGTTTGGTGTGTCTGCATCATGGTTGTGCGAGTGACAGCAGCGAGACAGCGCATGCTGGCAAGAGATGAAATGGGGAAAAAAGGCAGCACAGACAACACCCTGAAGGCAGGAGGGAAGTGGCTGAAGTCCTGTGTGTGAGAGGGGCAGCTACATTCAGCTGGAAACAGCAGGACCAAGCAGACCAGAGGCAAGTGGCAGATCTGCAAATGAGTGGTACACTGGTGATCACTGGCCTTTATGGTGCCATTTGTACTTTTCCTCAGCTCTGCCTGCTTCCGTAGCCATGCATACAGGAAATGCTTCCTGTGCAGAGCTTGTCTCGTGAAGAGACACTGCATGATGTTACTTAACAGCATGCAAAGTAATTGGTCGTGGAGCAAGGAAACCAAAGAGGCACGTTGGTATAGTAAGTGTCCTTAGCAGGTGACTGTAGAGCCCTGGGTATTCCATCTTTGTCCAAGAGTACAGCTCTGCGCTCCTTGCTGCTCCTGGCAGTGAGCATAGCAGTTGCACATTGCTGAAAGGAGCAGAACAGCTCTTGGTGCAGTGCAAGCGCTGTTCAGCAGGAACTAACATATCCCTGCTTGGCCAGCACTGTTCCCAGCTCTAAAACATAGGAGGAGAGAGGGTGGGGTGGGCAATGTGCAAGCAGTGGGGTGCCAGGAAGCATCTGGGGTCCGAATGCAGAGAAGTTATGGGGGGCATGAGATGGGGATGGGGGAAAAACTCATGAAGAAAGAACTCACATGAGAAAATGAGCTCGCAAGGAGGCAGAAAGGACTGGTGTGGGGAAGGGGATATAGTGTTTTGATGAACAGCATTTGGAGCAACCCCTCACACAGGGGGTGGGTAGGTGGGTAAAACCTACATGAAGGGTCATACATGGGGATGATCTAACCACAGAGCCCATTCAGGATAATCCACAGCAGAAAGCTCACCTGGATTAATTGCAATATATAATCCATTCCAGATAACTGACCCACATCAGGTAGCTCTCAGTGGGGTTGTTTTGGGTTTCGTTTGCTTTTCCATAACATAAAAATTGGGGAGAAGCAAAAATTTTTTGCTTCTGAAAAAAATATTCAGAAGGGCTTTGAATACTGGTGAGGTAGCCGCAAACAGTAAAAATTAAAGATTCAAAATATATTTGTCAGCATCTGTATGACTAAATAACAGGGAAGAATACAGTTTTGCAGGAGATGGCTTTGGCATGCTGCCTCTCTCCTTGCTGCCTCACCCCTGGCAGCAGGCTGGCTGGGTTACTTGAAGTGGGATTTGATTATGGTCTGCCAGCCAGAGCCTCTGTTGCTTGGCTTGGCTGCACAATGTGAGTGTGTCAGGACAAGCTCACTGCAAGTGAAACTCAACTGAAGTCAAGAGAGTTGTACTGAGAACAAATCCAGCCCATCATTAGGCTTTTCTGAGAGTGAATTAAGTGCTGACGCAAGAAGGCGCAGGTCCCACTGTGGTTGGCAGCAGTCTTTTAAGAGATTCAGGCCTCCTTGTTTTGTGCTGCCCTGCTCTAGGATCAGCCAAATCATTCACTGCTTCTTGCCACATGACATTCCTCTGCAAGGGGAAATATCATTAAGGAAAAGTATCACAAGTGCTTATAGATGTGGAGAAAACTTCAGAAATCTAAGTGGAATATATGTCACTGATAAAATACTATTTTCCTGGTACTGCAAACAGTGTGGGAAATGAGTTTTGAGGCATCCACATGCAGTTACCGCAACCAAGTTACTACTGTTACAACCATAATAGTGCATTTGTCAGTTCTGTTTTGCCGCTGGTCTTATTACAGAAGCATCTAATCTACTTAACATCCCAAATTGCCTTCTGTGGCAGTCTGGCTAGAACTCATTGCCTTCCCTTCCCACTGTTCCATTGTCTCCAACTGGGACAGCTTTTGCAGTGCCATGCTGAGCTATCAGCATGGAGATCAGAACACATGAAGCTGAATGTGTGAGGAAGAGTCAAGTGAAATCCAATTTAAAGTAAATAAATAAATGAATAAATAAAAAGCACAAAAAATAATTCTCCAAATATTATGTCATTTGTGATAGCCATCTATAGAGGAGATGGTTAGATGATATCAGTTCACAAAGACATTTGCTACTAAGTTTTCAGGCTGCTGCATTGATCAGATGTAGAAATCAGAGGACCTGGCTGCAAAATACATAGATGCTCAAAGTACTCCATGAGGTCCCCAGCAGTATCCCAGATCTTTTGAGATTGTCTTCCAGGATTATTTTCTAAGTTTTCCCCTTGATTTTCTTCTCTTTACCAAGACACTGTCTGAGGATAAATGTTCTGAAAAGCCAATCTCACTGCAGGATCTCTGTCATCTAACATGCACCAGCACAACTGCACTGCCTCCCCTGAGGCAGCAGAAACCAGCTCCAGGCAAATGTCTGGACAGGTGTGATAGAAATGGAGATACCTCTAGAATGGCATTTTTCTAGACTCCAAAGGTAGATTTGGTATTAGTGTTTTTTGTGGTGGTGGCCATGACATTTTGCTGAAGATTAGTAATGAAAGTGGAAATTTCTATCCTTTGGTAATAATAAACTTGAAATATGGGTCACTAAACACACAGAAAAGGCCTTCTGTTATCTGCTTTATAAAACCTTAGGACTCCTCATGTAAACAGTGTCTAGAAACCATGCCCATGGGCTGCATGAGCCTCTTGTTTACAGGCAATCTCACCCCTTGGTAGTAGTACCTCTGGAATAGAACCTCTGCAGTTGCATGGGGCTGTCACTGCAGTCACACTATGCTACATTTTTTTAAAGGGGAAAAATATATCTAAGAATTAATTTGTAGATGGCATTGACATATCAGAGATGTGAAAAATCACTGATGTATATATGTGAATGGCTGAGATTGCATATGCTGATGCGCAGTCTCCAGCACTTTGAATTTCTGAGAAAATGTTCTTAAAAAGGGATTTCATTATTCAAACTAGCCTCCTTCTGAGAGCAGGGTGGGAGGGGTGGGGGTGTTCTCTGAATGCAGGGAAATTCAGATGGTAAGTAATGTATGATAGAGAGACCACAAGAGGAATCCAGCCAGGTTTTGATTATGCCAGTTCAGATCAACACAAAAGAGTCAGTGACCTGCTGGATTTAAATGGTCAGCTTTAGTGGCCTGATTCTACCTTTTATGTTCAACCCCATCAATGCTTCTTTTACGCTGCTTTACAAACCCTTTGCCTGATTGAGGCTATGGAAAGTTAGCCAAGAATGTGCTGTGGCTCAAGAGACACAACAATGCTGATGTCAGGGAAACCCTGTCCACTTCTCCCAGTGCAGGACATGGCTCTGAATGTCCACATCTGCACAATAGTCTTGGGAGGTGGCAGCTTTCAGATATGTACTGATTCATGTGTAAGCACCTCTCTTACCCATCTGCAGTCCTGGTCAGCAGTTACGCTGGAAACATGTGGAGGTGGGCAGGAGAGCAAATAAGTGACACAGATACATTTGCTTATACATCTGAACATACAGTACACAGCGTAGGTGGAGTGATTGTAGCTTCACCTGCAGGAGCTGACAAAATAAGTTAGAGAGACTCTGAGGCCTGTTCTGCATTGTCACAGACATGTTGCATGACCAAAGGCAAGTTGTTTCATTTTGGCTTTTGTTTTTCTACCCACCTGCAAAATAGAATGTCTGTGATCCATTTGTGGGAAACTAGGGCTAGGAGCATGCCCTGTGCCACTGAGTACAACTCCCCAGTAGAGCAGGCAGCATTAGCTTCATACTGATTTTAACTCAGCTTCTAGTTCAGGAGAGTTAGAAGTCCTTCAGCTTCCAGTAACCTAGCCATCACTCCACACTCTTCCCTTGCCCTGGGCTATGCATGGATAGGGGATTTGGATTTTGTGTTCTACCTTGGCTTCTCTTTTATTTTATTAACTTACATGACACTCTTTTCCATGTTTGTACATCTATCGATGTAATTGAAGTAAGACGTCTTGTAGGATAAAATAGAAATTTCAAAGGAACGCGCATTTAAATAAATACAAGATAGGTGGTCTCAGTGCCGGAGAAACAAGTCTGAGACTCAGGAGGCCTAAGCTGAGTTCCTAATTCTGCTGCAGTCTATACAGAGGCTGTGCTTTTAACGGTTCTCTTCTTACTGTCTGGCCTTGAACAAGACAGCATTTCTGAGGCTGCTTTGGTAAAATGAGATAAATATATTAATTCACTTACTCTACTAAGTCCAGACTAATTAATTCCTAATGAGACAGAGGAAACAGGTGTAAGTTCTTTTACTAGCTAAGAGGGTTAGAGTGGCATGAATTTACATGCAGATTTGTACATATGCATAAATACACACATAGACAACTTTCGTTCACAGCACAGAATTAAAAGATGTGGCATATGTGTATTTCCACAGATAAGGATGGCAACATTTTTCTAAGCTTTCCATAAAAAAACTACAACTGGGAACAAAGAAAAAGGCAGAATTTCATTATAAAAAGGATTCATTTTCTAAATCTTGGGATAATAAATTGAGTTGTTCTAGACATGCAATTTTTTTAATTTGGTTTTTGTTTTACTATTGTACTTGCTATAGTAAGTGTAGTTGGATCAATATGATAGGCTGGCTTGCAAATATATGCAGGTCTTGATTGTGCTTTTCTACATTTAATTATTCTGAGCTATGTGGTGTTTTGAATGCAAATATATAGCCAGATATGTAGCTAATGGTGTTTGGTGGTTAGTCTGAAAAGCACTAGAAACTGTCTCCCCTGTATCCGAGTTATGGCTGAGTAGGTTAGAAGGATCCCCAGCTTATGAATGTCTCCTAAGTTCAGAGATCTCCCAGCAGCCTTGCTGTTCATGACATCTGTCTTTGTCACAAATAGAAAAACTTGGGCCATGAAATATCACCATCTCATGATGAGATGTCATCCCACAGCACAAATAAATTATTTTCAGTGGATTTATAAACAGTGTAGCCAGCATTGCTGCTTGGGCTTAGATATACTGAGTCCAGATTTACACTGCAACATGAGTTACACTTGTCAGGACAGTAGCAAGAAGACGCTGCAGAGAACTGTTGAGAAAGTTTCTCCTTTATGGCTCCTTGGACACCATAATCCCTGTCTTGAAGCATGGGGAGAGGGAAGGAGCAACTCTCCCTTGTTCTTTTGACTACAGCTATTATGTAGGGAATAATATTCTCAGTATTTCTGTCTGGAGGGCCTGAGCTGTGCCTTCCAGCTGTGGGAGCAAAGTGTTACCCCCCACCAGTAAATAAACCTTGTCATGTCCTTGTCAGCCCAGTCCATGGATCATAGGGATATATCTTAGAGGGTGAGAAATAATGTCTGTTTTCCACATTACTGTGGGCAGCGTCTAAGTTGCATTGACTTCAGTGCAAACAGAGTAAGGACTGAAGATGCACCCTCCAATGGCTCCATAGCAGGCCTAGAAGCATGTTTGTGCTCCCATTTGATCTACTATTCCTTGCACTCACACCCACTGTGACTGAAAGGGCTCAGGCCCTTTCATTTCCTTTCAGAGCAAGGAAAGAAGCTTGTCTGTGCTTGTCTGTGCTGTCTTTCTGCCCCTAAGCATTTCCACTCTCACAAGCACATGCTCTTCTCCAAGGCTTTGCAGAAGTATGCAGTTCCCTTTACTCAATTCAAAGCACTTCCAGTGCCAGGTAGGGAATACAGACATAAGGCTAGAAACTGAGCTCTTCAAAGGAGAAATCCTATGGCTTCCTGCTCATGTGGGCCTATGTGAGTGGTCTGGGAATTCACTAAACTAGTTGTCATATTGGACTGTCAAAGGAACCAGATTAGGCACGAGACAGACTTTTTTCACCCAGAAGGCCTCATTCTGGATTGGACTGAGTCTCACTATCACCCCTCATTCCTGGGGGAACCACCCTCAGTGATTTTCCAGGCACTCCTTGTGTGCTAGGGCAAACGTGTCTTGGACACACTCTCTGCTGTCTGCTTGAAACCAGAGCTGTTTGCTTTCCTGATGTTTGAAATCCATCCTCTAGCTCAAGCTCAGTAGGAACCTAGAACCCAAACCTGAGCTGCACAGCCTCACAGCATGTCTGTCTGCACAGTTAGGGTACCCTTTTCATGGCTTGCTGATGGAGGCAGTCTACCCAGCATCCCCATGAATGAAGAGTACAGTGCTAATAACAAAAATAATACCAGTAAGAACACATGGGTTTTATTTAATCCGAGATCTGTCCTCCCTAAGAAGCGGAAACATAATTGTCTAGGAATGAAAGTAAATCAAAATAGAACAGGGAAATCAGCTACACCAGAGCCTAAAATAAATGTGAGCAGACCTCCAGGGTTCTGTGAGATGAGACAAATGAGAAAGAAAATGATCCGCTTAGAGCCAGAGGAGTCTAAATATCATATTAGCACAGAGAGGACAGCAGGAAAGGCCTTAGGGGATGTCTGTAGAGCTCTGTCACCCACAGAGCCAGCAGGGCTGATTTTACTCAATATAAGCCTGTAAGGCTAGCAGGGACTCACTGTTTCTAGGGCACAGGGAGGAGTTTTCATTGTTTCTTAATGAATATTCTGTAATGTTTCTTAATTAATCAGAACATCCTTGCACACACATGTGGGGCAGGAGTATGTGGTGCTGCTGGGAAGAACACGTACTCTGCTTTCTGGAGGTAGGCGAAGCAGTGAGGGCTACCCTGAGGGAGTAGGGAAGGAAAGAAGCTTGGTTGGGATGTAAGCAGAATTTGGAGACAAGAGTGTGAATTGTGGAGCTCACCCTGCCATCTCAAATGGGACCTGGTTCCTGAAAAGGGAGTACTCTTCAACCTTTGCCTAAGGTTTGAACTACTACAAATCCCTAAAACATAGCACTTTTTCACATGAGCAGCAAGCCACTTCACTGTGCTGAAGTGAGCTCTTGATCCAGATTCAGGGCCACCCCAGGTCAATGATCCTCCAGCCCAGCAAAATGGAAGCAAAGCAGGACAGACTGGCATATCTCCAACCAGCAACTTGCAACCTAATTTCCATTTCTCAACTACTGGCATTTTAAGCCCGAAGCCTTTCTGAGTAAAGCGTCTGTGAAAATCAGGGCCTTTCCAATCCAGAGAGTTTGTTTATAGCTCAGGTCTGCATGAGTCTAGTGCTTGAATTTCCCATGTGTGAAATTTTAATGGGCAAGCTATAGAAAGAAGAGAGTTCTGCATGGTTTTACAGTAAAACCATGGATTTATGTTTTAAATATGAGATATCTGCTGGGAAAAAATCACAGTCAGATGCAAGGTGGGTAAATGAAAAGTGAAAAGAAAATAAAAATTAAATGACAAAATACCTGCATGAAAGTGAAAGATCTGTTGACAGATTGCAGTTATGTTCCTGTGATCAGCAGTGCAACTAGTCTGTCTCCTTGGGTAGAAGTTAGTAGGCTAGATGATCACTTATCTGCATTTCTACTGGGGATACCTTTTTTAATGAAGTTCATAATAGCACTGATTCATTCTGGGCTTTAAGTATAAAACAAAAATTGGAAGTGACTCTTGAAATGATGGAGAAAAAAAAATCATATAGAAGAGAAACTGATATTGTTGCCTATGAAACGGCAAAGTGATGTCCATTTACCAATGCTGTGTATTAAATACTGCCTCACCCTAAAACAGAGCAGGTTTGAATTCACTGTATAATTGCATTGTTTTTCTAACCCAGGGAAATGGGAAATTACATGCACACCTGGGAAACAGGCATCTCTAATGACGAGGCAACTGCAGAAGCAGCACACAGGGATTGTTTTATATCAGATTTTGGGGGGAAAATTCACAAAATTGAATCTCTACAGCCAGTGTTGCAGCATGATGGATATGGTTCCTGGTGAGGGGAACAAAGCGGAGCTCATGTCCAACCAGTCCCCAGTAAGCAACTCCCCATTTGCCATCTTCTTGGGCCAGCACCCAGACTGCTGCACTGGGGTCTTGTTGCTGTGTGCTTTATGGCTGAGTCCTCTCATACAGCTTTGAAATTTATCTGGACTTGTGCCCCTTGAGAGAAGAATAGCATTGCCTCTGAATTCAAACATACACAAGATATTGCTGTGAATAACAGCTATCCTTGAGCCCAGTATTTTATCTCATTGCCTAATCAGTTGGAAAGAGAAGCAGGAGACTCCTTGATGGTAAAGGAACTGAAATATCAATGCTTCTGTGCTGAATTTACCCTTCACCATAGCCTGTCTCTGAGCTTAGACATTTCTGCTGATTTGCAGAAATCTCCAGAAACTCACCAACAAAGTTTCAAGTTGGCAAGCAGGTATTCTTTATTGCGGCACCAGGAAACATACAAGATCACTCTTCCAAGTGTGTCTCTCCCAAGCATTCACCAGGCTGTGATTATATTGTCCTTAAACATGCATATTCATTACATTACATGCATTACATCATACTTTTAAGAGAATGCCACCTGCATGCACACAGAATGTGGGAGTGGGCTTTGGGATCCCTGGTGGTTATGTCTTCATCACTTTTGTTTTAGGATCATTGTCATGTCAGTCACATCAGTAACCACCAGGCAGTTCTGGCAAAGCTTACCTCAGTAATTTCCTTTTCTCTGTAGTTGCTAACAAAGCCTAACATCCTTGAGGTTACTTATTTACAACCCTATTCTTCAATCAACCTCATTCTTCACTGCTCACCAAAGATGAACTGACATTTACCTTCTGAAATCCATTACTCCTTGGCTGTCCATGGAAGCCACACCTCTTTAAATTCAGGTGATTTAAGTTGGTATTCACATATTAATTTCCTCTGATTTGGCTTCATAAAATGGTTCAGGGTTGCCCAGAGGAAGACATTCTTCTTTTGGGTTACCAGCATTTCCACCTGGAGTGAATCAAGAGTGGCTTTTCCACTTTCATTCTGCAACTTACCATCTTGCAGACTGCTTTTCAAAATCTCACTCCAGCAGTCTCTGAGGTCATACACTACATCGTTATCAGAACAAAGGTAAAGACACAGTGCAAGGGAAGAGTCCTGTGAAACTGCTTGGCCACAAGGCCATAGGAAATGGCTGCTACATTTCTCAAGGCTGTTATATAGAGCCCAATTTTAATCTCCAAGCAACTCCAATCTCATCTACATCCTGCCTGCAGTGCTTTGCCAGCAGCCATATGTATCCTTTTCTATTATACTCTCTTGATCATAGCAACACTCCATTACTTCACCCTGCATTCTACTTCATGAGAACCCCTACATGGCAGAGTGCACTGAATAAATAGATTTACCTTGAGGTCTTCAGTGTGTGATAGAGCAGCTCCAAAGCGTACTTCCTAAATAATGTGCCTTAACTTTGCCAGTCAAACTTTCCAAGTGTCTCTGCTCAAAGTTAGTCTTCTAAACTTTGGAGAAGTTTAAACAGTCTTGTTTGTCAGTTTGGAGCAGTTTTTTAAACAGGAAACTGCTGGGCTGAATTCATTTGAAGCAGGAACAGAGTTTTGCTATGAAATTTGTTGTCTGTAGTAAAGGAAACTCTGTATTTTATTTACAGGTGATAGACCTGTGAATAAACACATCTTTAGTGCCCATAATCCCAACACTTACTTCTCTGCAGTGAAAGTGAAGCATTTCATGGCAGTCAGAAATATGGCAAGACACGTATCCTTCTTTTGAGACTCCAGAAAAATTCCACTCTGTGTGTATGTGTGTTTTCACTGGCTCTGGCCAAAATGTGTCTTTGTTTCTCTAGCTTTCAGTATTTGACTTTGAGAACAGATGAGAAAAATATGTGCAGAGTTGTCCAGTTTGGTCAAGGGTAATCATACTCCAATATGGTGAGACTGCAGGGCAATGCCTACCATGTCCCTGGTACCTTCAGTCTCACAACAAAAAGTTTAGACAGGTTGAAGTATTCACTGAAAACATATCAATCAGCCTGTGGCAGGTACAAATCTGAGATTTCTACAGGCCTTCCACATAAAGGGAGAAAAATGAAATAAACTTGTGGTTTTCATTTCTTTGAAAGTCTCCTTTCCTGCAACACCAGCATGAATGTGATGCCGGGTGAATGTGGGTGCAGGACTCTCCATCTGTCATGGGGCCATTATTGCCTTGTTTCTGTTTCTTCACAGGCTTATGCTTGTGTGAGAGCTATCTGAGGCAGCAGAGATCCTCCTCATTTTTTTTTTTTTTTTTTAGCAGAGCATCTGACACAGTAAGATTTGAATTCATAACCAGCTCTTGTGTACTAGCATAGAACATTTCTGACATGAGCACTATTTAAGAACAAATCAGACTTTTAAAACTGCATGTTTCTCTTGTGCTAGGCTTCTGTGTTTAGGTGAACTCCCTCCTTAGAGATGTCATTATGAGGCAGGGTTTTATGCTCTGAAGATATGGCAAAGGCAATGATTTAGTGAATTCTCATGCCCTACATCTTACCCCACCTACCCACTTGGTTTTATCTGTGCAACTGTTTCTGCAGGCCCATACTAAGAACCAGAATAGGGAATTGATCTGGCTTTATGATGAAGAAAATGGCTAAAGAATGAAACTCTGTTCACAGCTGGCCAACTAAGCCAAGTCTCAGACCCTTGTACAACTAAGAGGGGGCATTGCAGCAAGTGACTAGATGCCAGCAGTAGTACTGGGTTGAATATGGAACCAGTACATCTGCTAAGCACTTGAAATACAGAAACACAATCTGGAAGTGATGCTCTGAAGTCTTGTCTTCTTTCCAGTTTCTCTTTCACCCTACTGAAGTATTAAAACCCCCAACACACTTATTAAGATCCAGCCATCTCTGCTGTTAGGGAAGATGTTTGTTAGGAGAGAGAAGTGTTGAACTGATGCTCATTACCTGGATTGGCAGTGGTGCAAATCTGGGTCAACAAGGACCAGTTGGGTCAGGCGAGGTCAGGAGCATTGCAAGACTGTTCTAGTGCTATGCTTTGCTGCTCTGCTTCACAAACACTGATCTACTTGTTTTTTCTTTCATCTCATGAGGAGCACAGAGTGCAGGGGGACAGGTGCTCTGATTCCTCTGAGGAGTTAAAGTTTATGACTCCTAGTTTGCCCATCTGTGCAGCAAAGATATTAGTCAGTTGAGGTAACATGCTGACATGCATTTTGCCCCAAAGCCTCTCCAATTTGAGCTGTGAGAATGGCTTTTGTTCTGCCACAATGAAGAGGACAATTCTCATGTTTATTTTAAACAGCATGCTGAAAGCAAGGACTGATCTTCCTTGTTAAACCAGAGAAATTCTATTGAACTCAGTGAAAATTATGTCTGAAATCTCTCAGAGTAATAATAGAATCAGGTCTTGCAAACTCTCTGTTACACTTATAGAGTTAATTTTCACTAGCAAATAGTTTTTCATTTGCTGCTGTCTAAATGAGCCACGAGAATCCAGCCATCATTACAAACAAGTGTATTAACACTGGTTGCATTGTTCTTTCCTGTCTACTGCTTCTCTCTTGTCCTGAGTTGATTTGGACACAAGTGACAATAGCCACTTCTGGAATGATTGAAGCCAGGTTAAGAGGATGTGGTAGAGAAAGGAAATTGCAGGAGGACCTAAGCCAGCAGAGAAGCAGGGAGACATTGCCGTGAATCAGTCCAGGAGAGGACTGTGCACATCCACAAATCTAATGGGAAAAAAGATGTGATTTTATGGTGTCACTTGTAATATGAAGGACTGTAAATTCACCTATAATCGAAAATGGACTAAAAATTTCAGCAGATTGTTAATGGAGGATGTGTCCACTTCATGCTTTTGCCTCACATGCAACTACAGGACATCAGATGGCTCCTAGGTATGAGTAAAATTGGCAGGTACCCTTGTGTTGTCACTGTCTGCCTCATTGTCATAGCTACAGTTCCATCCCAACCTTAATTTTAGTAACCGAGGAGGTACAAATTCTTGTATCTGCAAGGATTTGCACATACAAACTTGTATTTTAAATTTAAATTTCAACTTTTCACCCCCTGCTTTCACTGAAGATTGCATAGTTGCTGACTATGTTCCCTTCTAGAGTGGCTGACCCTCAAGTAGACAGGTAGATAACTTTGAAACTTCTTTACTCTGGCAGGCTCACACAGATCTGCTTGAGAAGGCCACACTGCAGTAGAATGTCCCCAGTCACTTCTGGATAGGCTGGTAAGAAAAGGCAAAGTGACGTAGCTAGAGAAACCTCCCAGCAGAAAAACGGTGTTAAATAGCCTCATACATCTTCATTGAGGGGGCTATATAGGGAGAACTGGTGACAGCTACCCAAATTTTACAATGAATTGTGCTGGTGTTATGGAGATGGGCAGTCAACTGACTGACTCACCAACCTTTTGTCTTTAATACACAGTCATCAGTGTTACCTCCCCAACATGCTGTGAGGCACAGTTTCTATTACAGCTTTGCTTCTGGAAGTTGAGTAAATGTCTTTAAACTAAAAAGTCACAGTTCATTAACAATAACTAAGCAGAACTGAGAAAGGAAGTACAGGATAGCTCAAGGAGTCAGAAGCTAAGTTACCTGTGGAGAATATGACCATAGTCATGAGCCACTGAGTATTACAGCCAAAATGTTGGTCAGACAGCTATCTACCCATCTCCACAATACCTCTGGGCTATGGATCTGCCCATCTCTGCACCCTGTTATACAAAATGCAGTGTGTATCAATGACTCAGTCACTTTTGCTTGTAATATACTTGGGCTAGCCTGGCTGAAGGCATGATTCACTTTAGTTTTGTCCACAACATTTTGCAAACTGTTCTTCTGTCTTTATTTTACTCTTCCATGAGCAGCTGTTAGTGTCTTTCTTGTGCATACTTCAAGTCTTCATTTCCTTCTCGTCTAGCAGCATGTTGTTTATGTGCCCTGATTGGAGTAATCAAAGGAACTGGGGATACAGACAGTTAATTCAGTTTGATTTTCTTCATAAAGGTAGGCTTTTTCTTTAAACCTTGGAGAAATGTTATACACAATTCCTCAGATCTCTCTTTTCCCACAAAAAGAAGAAGCCAGTTTTGCCCAGCCCAAGATGCTGTTTAAAGTCAATTGTAGCTGTGTATGCACCAGTGGAAAATGCAAACATCTGCAGTGAATAGCTGTCACACTGGGCTCACAGTCACTGTCTAGTTTCATCCACCTGCTTCATCTACTTCTGTGGATGAGGAACACCTTTTATTTCCTGCATACATAGGGTCTAGCTGCCATACATTAATCTAATGCAAACCATAAAAACACAGTACAATTTACAGCTAAGTTGCTGAGGTATATAAAACCATTCCAGTGGATTTCCTGATGTTGAAGATAGTGTTTTAGCAGAGCTTTTGTTATAGCTGTGTAAAAGTGTCTCCGCACTATGACAAAGACAGTTCTAAGTCTGGGACAGTTTTCCTGCCACGCTCTTCTTTCAGAGTACAACTGCTTGAAAAGCACATGGTGGAAGGAAGCAATGGGTTGGTGATATCTATTTACAAAACATAATGTCCATGTTTAAGATGTGCTATTAAGCACATCTAGTTTCATAATAGAGAGGCAAGCAAGCCTATCATATTTCATCAAACATCCATGCATACAGTTATTTAAATCACAAGTGGACCAAGATGAAACCATGAGCACCTTCCAAGGTACTTTGTAAGTGGTAGCATTTGGCCCTGGCAAATAGATTGGGAAGCAGTCTTGTGGACAACTTACAGGTGAAAGGATGCAATTTCTCAGCTCAGGGATGCCTTTTGAGATATATCAGCTAGCTATTGCTCTGTAGTTACTTCTTATGCACTTTCAGGACTCCTGTTCTACTTTGGATTTCCTTTAAGCTGCACATAGTGAAACAATGCAAGAGAATGAATGAATTCTGTGGGAACGTCCCATGGGTCCTGTCGTGGTTTAAGCTGTAAATCATCCACGCAGTTTGTTAACTCACCTCCCCCTCCTAAAAGAGCTGCCGCGGTTTAAGCTGTAAAACAAGCAGTTTTGTTC